>JAGIKU010003958.1:0-19013 GCA_020086695.1 Penicillium sumatraense | reverse complement strand
TATAATCTTATCTTAGTTATCTAATATAGTACTAGTAAAATATTTAGTTTTAATAAAGAACTATTTATAGTTATATATAAAGTAATATATAGTATCGTTCTTAAACTTACTATTATAGTTATAAATAGGCTTTACTTTCTTAAGTAGAGCTCTCTTTAGATCTTATACTATATAGCTCCTTTAGATAGTATTAGTAGCTCTAATAGCTTCTATAGTACTTTAGTAGGTATTCTAGATAGCTATAGTAGCTACTTTTATAACTTAAATATATTTATAAGTATTTAGGCCTATATAGAGGCCTTTAAACTATTTTTAGGTTTTATCTCTAAAGAATCTAAGTATAAATTTAGTCTTAAGCGATAATAGATAAGAAGACTAGTCTTATATAGGCAGAAGTATAGTAAGAGATCTAGTAGTATAGTCTATATTATTCTATTAAGACACTTTAATTAATAGTCGAAATATAATAATAGTAAATTTTCTTTAAAGTTTAATAAGAATTTTATGTTTTTTTATAAACAGAAAATTTTGTATCCCTTATCTAAATTTGTTCTACTACTCTTTTTTCTTTTACTTCTATTATTAGTACTTTCTAATAATAATTATATATTATTTTAGCTAGAAAGATACTCTTTTTATAGGTTTCTATTTAATTGTTTAGTAATACCTATTCTAATAGCTGAGCTAAGTATATTAATCTATATTTAATAGTATCCTATTACTCTAGACTTACTATTTTAAAGATATTTAGTAGAGATACAGTTCTAATAGTACTAGAATATCCTAGTCTCTTAGTCTTCTCCTAAATACTAATATATATACAGAACTAGATTTAGTATAGTGTTAATTAGTAAACTCCTTATACTATATCTCGCTTATTCTATACTAGATCTTCTTTAGAGAGTACTACTATATAAAGAGTAGTCCTAAAAGTGCTTATTTTAAGGCCTCTAGGTCTGACTGTAGAAGGCTGAACTATTTCAGATATACTACTATATAAGATCTGTAAGGTATAAGATATATATTTTACTAAGTTCTACTCTGTATAGACTAATATATATATAGTTAGGTATACAGGTATATGTAGGCAGAGACACCTAGCAGTAGTCGTAGCTGTACAGGCAGTGTAATACCTCTAGGTGGCAGTACTGGGTTCTTACTAGTACCCTGCTCTCTTACTATCTGCCTAATGTACTAGTGCTAACTGGCTAGTTAGCCTGACCTCTTTATAATAAAAATTATTTTATTCTTATTAGATATCGAGTAGATAATTTATTAAATATTATTTCTATTTTAATAAAAACTATTTTATTATTTTAGCTTTTTTAATAATTTTAAGTAGAAGTAAATATAAGAAAATTTAGATTTTCTATACTAAATTTACTCTTAAGAGTATTAGTATATTCTTAGAAATCTATATTAGGGCCTTATTAATATCTAATAGCTCTTAAGATTAATAATATATTATATTTTAGATAGAAGAGTTTATAAGGCTCTTAAGAGCTTACTCTAATACTAGTTTAAAGTAGCTTACTATGGATATCTAAGAACTATATCTTTTTAATTAATTTAGAAATTTATCTATTATACTAATTCCTATAGAGATAATTTTTTAGAAGTAGAAATACTCTAATAAACTAAAAATCTATAAGATTTAGTAAAAGAGAGAGAAAAAAGTAAGCTATATATAGAGACTCTATAGTAGCTCTTATAAGCCTTTTTTAATTTAAGGTCTAGCTATTCTCTATCTAAGACCTAATAATATTATTACTATCTAAATTATTATATATAATCTATAATTACTTAAATATTAAATTTCTAAAAACTCTTTACTATATATTATATAGCTTCTAGAAGTAGATATAACTAATAATATTTAAAGAGTTTTATTTAGATCTATATAATTAATAAAGTCTTTAGAAGTAACTAGAACTCTTTAAAAATATATTAATAAGATACCTAATTCTTATAAAGATAATACTTTATATCTCTATCTAACTTTATAAGCTTTAGTATATTAAAACTCTTATAAAACTTCTTTAGCTAATTCTTTAATTAACTATAAATCTTTACTTATTATCTCTTCTAATTTATATAGCTACTATAAAAATCCTTAATATTTATACTTTTAGCTATCTTAGAAGAAATTTATTATAGACCCTGTAATAAGAGGCTATAACTTACTAATAGGCTACTGAGAGCTAACTAACCTATAGGGATTCAGAATTATGTATATAAGGCAGAATAAGAGGGAGTAGAAAACAGTCTCCTATAAACTAGTATACCCTATACTGTATTTAATAAAGTAATAGTTAGTGTAATGCCTGTATAAGTGTTATTCTACTAACAGTATTATTATACTATAATACTAAGTAATAGTAAAGAATTATATAATATTGTAGTATACTATATAGTATACTAAAGGGTAGATAGAAGAGTCTGACCTGATATACTATTAGGTATACTCTCTAATATACTATACTATAAAAGACAGGATATATAAGGATAGTTCTGTATATATATATTTAGTTCTTTACGATTAATCCTAATAAGTTACTTAAGTATATCTTTACTTCTATATAGTATTATCTAATAACTACTCTATAAGTAGAGGAGCTCTTTAGACTGACCTACTTAGTACTCTATCTAGTATATCCTTTAAAGTTACTCTATAGGACCTAAGCCTATATAAGGCTTAGTATAGTAATAGTATAGTTATAAGTGGATACTTAAGGATTACTAGTAGTACTAGTATAAGGCTAATTTTAGCTACTATTTAGTAAATTATAATTCTACTTAATAAGAATATAGGTATATTTACTAACTAACTAACTACTAACTGTAACTGGTTAGTAATATATAATAAAATTTAAAGATTAAAACTATATATAAATCTATTATTAGCCTTAATAAGATAATAATTACTTATTCTTAATTTTAATAAGATAAACTATATATCTACTACTAACTAGACAAATTTTAGCTCTAGTATATAGTTATTAGCTTATATAAATTAGACTATTAGTCTACTATTAAACTTCTATAAGAAATATAGAGCCTTAAGATTATTAAGCTTTATTAGATCTATTTCTAAGACTATACTTTTTCTAGCTATAATTCTAAAGTTATAGAAATTATTAAGGTATTAGATTTATCTAAAAATAAACTAAAGAAACTAACTTTAGATATTAGTAGCTTTTATAATATTTAGAAGAGAGTTAGTAAGTAGTTATCTTTAGATTTACTATTATATCTATAAGATCTAGTAATTAATAAGTATAATCTAATCTCTAATACTATATTCTCTATCTCTTTAACTAATCTAGTATTTTTAGACTAGAAAAAATAGCTAAGCTTTCTATTTACTAAGTATTTAGCTAAAAAGATTCTCTCTATAAATCTAAAATCTATTATTAGCTATTCTAGAGCCCTAGATATACTATATTAAACTCTAGAAGAGATATAGAGCTCTTATAAGATTAAGATTAACTATTATAAACTTAATAATAGTCTACTAAAAGGTCTTTTTTAAGTATCTAAAAGTCTATTATAATAGATCTATATAAGTTTTAAAGTCTTTTCTAGATTCTAGTAGTAGTAGTAGTATTATAAACAAAAAAGTCTCTAATAATAAAAAGCTACTTTACTATATAAATACTATACTATATTATTATATAATATAACTCTAGTAAGAACTTATTAGAGATTAAAGTCTTTAGTAATTTTAGTATAGATATTATCTAAGTAGAAGAATCCTAACTAGTTCTTCTTAATAATTTATACTATAAAGTACTATAGTAACTTAAATAGTTCTTTAAGTATAATTTTGTTATCGAAAGTAGAAATAAGGCTATAGGCTAAAGTATAGTAGATAATCGAAAAAGAACTATACTTAACAGATATCGTATAAGTTATAGCTTAATAATAAATACACTTTAGCTATAATAAATTACTACTAGCTATAACGCTTTAAAGAATCGCTATAATAACTTTAAATACAGAATAAGTAAGATACAGTACTTAACAGCTTCGCTTAATAGGATATTCTAACGATATTTATTAGAAATTGCGGAGTGCATTCCAATAATAATCCGAGAAGAAAAGTCCTGTTTTAATGAATCAATAGCAGAGTAATTTTTATATTATATATAGGCAAAGCCCCTTAGGAGTCTGAGTTTTTTTCTCACAAAATTCCTATATCTACTAGGGTGATTACTGTTACAGTACTATAGTGAACGCTTTTCGATGGCCCTTATTCAGCCAAATTTAGAATTTAATAAACATAGCTTAATGTGTGAACACAAAGAACAGGACGATTTATTTATACTACAAGTCAATTATCTAGATTAGAGTTACTGTAGAAGTAATAGATAAGATAAGCCACTAAAAAGCTGTAGGAAGATACACGACCTGCTGAGCCACGAGAAAGGGTTAGATTCAGGTTAACTTAGTTTTCTCAGGAGTTTTCTCTATCTAGACTGAAGTGTCTTGAAATTCTTTAGTATTATATCAGAACAAATTCCAGAGAAATAAACTAGAAGTTTAGCTAATTTTCGATCTTTAACTATCACAATATAGAGCAAAATCAAATATATTTGAGCAATTTCTTCTACTGAGACGAGTAAAGGGTACTAAATAACTTATACACCTATAATTCTCAGACTACGCTATATATAAATTCTTTATAGTTGACCTTAATAATTAGAGAGCGTCTGACAGTTATTTAAACTGAATTTGCTTTGAGGAAGGCCTGGTCGTCTAATCATAAACAGGAAAAGGGAAAATTCCGATCCGTATCTAGATTATAACTAGTAAGAAGATATTTAAACGTTTACGATATTCTAGCCACTCTTGAGTCTGCTAGTAATTTCCTGTAGTCTCTTAGGTTTTAATACGAATTTTGCACTTCTACTAGGCAGTAATGTGTTATAATAAATACTAGAGCTCTACGAGGTTCCTAGAGGTAATATTGATTGCAAAAATGTTGTCTAGATCTTTGTTTATTCTAGCCTTGTGTAACCTAATCCTAATTTGTGATGCTAAAGAATAATTATTTGTCTTATCTTAAATATTAGGCTGCCTCCTTACTAGTAGTGCTTGCGAAAATATATCAGAAATGTAGATAAACTCGGAAATACGAATTAAGGAATATGACAATTTTTTCTGAAATTTTTTATACAATATAGGCCGGGCCAATATTCTGTCCAAATGAGCTGTACTTTCCCCACGGGAAATTTTGTTTCCTATCGTGATATCTCTCTTATAAATATTAGACCTCCTTGTTGTACAGATCAATAAACCCTAGATAACTCTTATTAAAGATAAAGACAAATCCTGATTCTTGATACTTCGGATTTCGATAGGTTATATATATCAACTGTTTCTTATAATGATCAACTGTAAGTGTGGCGGGTAGTCCGCAAATAGCACAGATCTTCGATAACATCGGAACACTGTTTATTGTCGTACATGTAAGTATCCTAAGTGTAACCGAAAATTTATGACACTAGATGGCTTAGAGAATTATATACGAGATGTCTATTGTTGGCTATATAGTCTTTGCGATAACAGTTTTCGCAACTTTAAAGCACTATATTAATATAGAAGGTCTGTAGATTACTAGTTTTATTACCTGTATAATCAAATTTTCGAGTCTTTTAACAGACTGTACTGTTATTAGAAGATACTTAGTTATATAGAACAATTTAGGTACTACGAATATGATCGAGGTTTCGTTAACGAGACTGCTCTTAAGTAATACTTATATAATATGAAGAAGCATAGGTTTCCTCGATTAGGGAAAGAAAGCTATATATATAATAGATGTAATAAAGGCTTTCTGATCGATTCTACTCTAAAATAATATAAAAAATCGCTAGTCTATTACACAATTAGTAACCTGAAATACATCGATATGTAATATATAAAATACTTTAAGTCCCCTTCGTTACTTCTATATCACCTTAAAAGTAGTGCCTATGTTTCTCAAATAGAAAGAGACTAGCTCAATAAGCTAGTTTATAAATATGATACTGATCGCGTAATATACGATCAAAATTTAGTCACTACTTCTAGTAGTATTCGCTGTGACGTCTCTGATAGCAGCTTAGACAACGATATTATCTACACCCTAGGTAGTATATTGTCTGCCGATTCACTTACCATATCTCAGCTAGCTCTTTCAAATAAGGGATTGTCTGAAGATGTGTCTAAACTGTCAGCTAAAATACGGTACTAGAAGTGTACAAAGACATTCATATCCATGGATTCTCTTAAGTAACATCGAAATTCTGCGGCTCATCTATATCCTCTTTTCCACTATCCAATATATTTATCAGGAGGGAAATATCCATTTGGTTCTGTTCAGACGTTCAAAACTCTGAGTGGACTTGTGTAACACCTTAAAGTAAAGTCGTGCGTTAGTGGAGCTTCTATATTGCGCGAAGTCGCAGCCTATATTAAGGGCTGCCTAGAGTGGAATTCGAAATCACACAGACGCTTTCTTTCCCAGCGACCCACTAGAGTGTCAACCCCGGATCGCTCTGTTTTATCACACTCGTAGCTAATCAAAGCTACTGCAGCTCCTAACAAGGGGCTTTCCAGCCAAATTGAGCCCAGAGAGAGGCGTTGGGAAAGAAAGCGTCTGTGCCTTAGGAGGGAATCTGTTTCGAATTTTACTGTACAAGAAATTGGGTTGAAGAGAAAAAGTCTTATTGTGTCCTCGGAAATCTCAAAATCACAGATAGAACATTTATATTCAAACAGCTGCCGAATCAAAAGCAATACACCGAGGAACATGATGAGACGATCGACGCGTTCGCTCGCGATTCTGCCAGCATGGTGCCAGATTAAGTATTTAAACTGGCGGAAGTGTTATCTTTTCTTTTGGAGTAGAGGAAGTCTTTTTTAGATACAGTTTCTTGTGTTCAGAGCTGGGTGGCGAAAGCAAAGATTAAAGGAGAGGAAAATGAAAGGGAAAGAAAGGTCTGGGATAGCTGAAATGTAGAACTACAAGACAAGCTCGGACAAAAATTCATTGTGAGGGTGCGTGCAGAGATGGACCGTGTATCTGAGTGGTTGCATAATATCCAAATTAAGATTGAGAGTTGAAGGTATAAGTTATATGGCTTGAAGTCTGTAGCTGTAGTGAAAGACTTGGCAGAACTGGAAGTTTTTGCTGAAAGGACAGAGTCTCCGGTACTACTATAGCCTCCTTTCCCCCAGGTAGCAGAACCGCTGAAACAAACGTCATCATCACGTCCAATCAGGTTTTCTTCAAAACCAAGATAATCGACTGTATGGCCGGGATGCCGGCTTGGAAGCTGTCAGGGATGGTGAAGTTGGGTGAGAAAGGAGTGACCATCGTTGAACTTTTCCCCATGTTCACGTCACTCTCGGTCTCATCCATACACCCACCTTCAATTGACTTAATGACGCTCCATGCGGTGTCTTTGCTGGGTGCACGATCCGGTGTAATACTGATTTGACAAGAGCCGCCGCCATGGGTCGTACTACCATGGAATATCATGGACTGGCTCTCACCCTTTGTCATGTAATTCTCCTCAACAACGGCATAATCGCCCGTGATCTTGCACGGAAAGTTACTTCCAGATGCATCGAGAGGAGAATTATTTGATGGGTGTGAGTTGTATGGGACGGGGTTGACCATGACTAGGTGAGCTTCCACAAGGGAAGCTCCTAGCATTACAGCTACCATAATAGCCAATTTGAAGAACATGGTTCAAGCAGATTCAAATTTTGGTCAAAGTTTTTTCTCAAAATACGTTTCCTCTGACCATCTTGGACGAATTAAAATGTATAAGAATCACTTGAAAACCAAAAATCAAAAGGATTCGTATTAGGGGGCTAGCAGTGTACGTTAAAAGTAACTACAAATCCATAGCAAAAAAGTATGATGGACGAAAGTTCCGAAGCTTCAATCTCAACACCTCAAAAAGACACAAGTGGAGACAAAAATCGAGTAACAAGATACTTTTTCTTCTTCGAGGTAGAGCTTAGTTAAGGAGGAAATGGTTTTTGTGTCAACAAAAACCAGTCACAAGTGGCCTGAGAAGGATAGATGAGGGTGTTTTGTAGCGCTGAAAGGAATCTTGCTGTCTTTCCACAGCAAAAACAGCAAATATTTGAAAAGGAAATTTAAGGGGCGTAAAAAGACATGCAAATAGTTTGTACAGGTATCAACTCAAATAAATTCGCGGAGCTTAAAAATATGTAAGATGCCTGTCACACTGGAGCATCGCGCGATCCTCTATAGTAACTATTCGCGTTCAAAGAAGCTCTTAAACAGGGTTCCAGATTGTAAGATATTTTCCGGCAGTGGCTCGGCGCGGCTAGTCGGGAACATCATTTCCCGACGGGGGTAAAATTGTTAGTAACAGCGAGGACCTTATTCACCAACCAGAAATATGCCTGGGTGAAGCCAATCTTTCTGCGGATGGTGATTAGAGGATGGAAGCACATCAGAAAACGGGAGACGATGACATGGAAAATATTCGACGTTTGGTCAGCGAAATACATCGTCATTACCGGTGACTGGAATTGAACGAGATGGCCGCTGTTTCCTGTAGCGATGAGGTGCAGATGTATGTTGATGAACCTGGAGACATGCCGTCAGCGCGATCTGCGGTACCTTTTCGCGTGTTGAAACAGTGCCAGCAGTGAAAACTGCAATTACTTCGAATATCGCTGAAAATCGATGGTGAATAGCCACCTAGAATTGGAAGGCCAGTTCTGTTGACCATTGACAATGTGCGACGATCATTTCACCGACTTAAGCTGAAAGTCTGACGGCAATGCCATAAATACCTGGCCTTTGGCCACCCAGAACAGTCTTTCCCAAACTTCTCCATGTCTTCTTGATGCAAAAAGCTTTCGACTTTGCCAGCTACTCCCGGGTACGTACAGACTCCAAAATATCAAAAATAACATGCACTTGTGACTTGACTGACCTGTTGTATCGCCACTAGCCTGTCTCATTGGTTAACGCTAATTGTATGTCAAGTGTCAGTTTTGCAAAATAACACCTCCTTTTCCTGATTTTCTCATCCCTGCCCTTCCATTTCGTCGTTTCAGGGCCACAGCGTGCGCAGCGCGTGTCACCAGTCACCCTGACCCCTCGCGAGTGATCCTATGTCACGTAACGTATATGGGCCTATAGAAGTGACTGCCAAACAGACCGCCACCTCACTAGGCAGTAATATGGTGAGTTACTGCAGGTACGAATAGCTGGTTTTTCTTCCTAGCTTAGACAATCATTATACTTGTACCTCAATCTAGGGTTTCAACTTGACTGTGAGAGGTCGGGGTAAATGAAATTATCCATCCATTCATCCATCTACTATCCTCGAGTACCGGGTGCAGTCAGGCTGACTGTAGGGCGGTCAAAATGTAATAGGTATTGACTGAGGTTCAGGCTAATACCTGTGACTAGACAAGATATCAGATGGAAGGGAAGAGGCTTCGATTCAATCAATACTATGGATAGTAATAGAGACTGATTCTTGAAGAATCTTGGAACAAAGGAGATTATAATGAGCTTTTTATCCTAGGCCTCACAGGAGGGGTTCGTTTAGTAATCGAACAAGTGGCGCAGCTGAAACGAGGCCAAAGTTATCAAAGGAGGCTGATATAGCAGTATATACTCACCCAGACCTAGGGTTCACCACCCTTTAGACCTCCTGTGACAAAATAACCTGCTACACAGTGATAAACAACTCTTGTACCGATTTTAGGTTTTCGTTAGTACACGCTAGTAGTCATAATGTCTCAAGAAACACGTACAAAGCTTATCACGCCGTTTGATAAAAGTTAGTAGCCAATTCTTGCTTATCAACGCGTGAGATACTGCTTCGGTGCGCGTAGATAGTGTAGCAAGCGGTATTTTGTATGCTTGGCTGCTGCACATAGAGATTTGACGCGGCAATTTTGAAGAAAGCAAGGGCTAACAAGACCTTGCCTATCTTATTAGCCAATTTCGGCTGAGATTTAAAGCGAATTGGTGGTATGGTAGGTAGTTGAAGTAGGTAGGTGTGTAGCAATACGCGATTTGGAAGGGAATGTTCCGAACGGCTGAGCATTGCGTTATGGGACGATCACCATCGAGTCCTTACTGTTGGGGGTTTTTTAATTTTCTTCTTCGCTTTTTGGTGGCATTTCTATCTCTATTGGTTTTGTTCAAGTTGTCGAACACCGTAAATTGCTGCTTTCGAATTGATGGCTTGACCTTATTCCATTTATTGCCGGTCTTTGATGGTAATGTGATTTTGTGATGTAATTCTCCTGATATTTCGATTTCAACTGCTCTGATGTGCGCGACCGACACAAGAGATTATCCCAATATTCGTCACTATCCTTTTCACAAATGAGACCCGTCGTGTTAAAACTAGATGTGGCGACTAATACGAACGTCTAGACAAGTCGGAAAAAATACCCCCACCGGCCCTCGAGCAGCCTCTGACGTAATGCAGAACTTTATCCCGCATGTAACGAACCGTCTGACTTCACATCGAGAATAGTGGTTCTGTTTTATTCATCAACCAACTTCACGCTAGTTCGGCGTTGTCTAGTTAACCTGGCAAAACTTTATAGATTCAACGATACATGATTTGATACCGAAAATTGAGATTTGGCACACTTTGCATTAGGCTGTCATTCTCGTTCACTGTTTTGTATAATAAGACTAGTATGTGGTTCATAACCATGGAATTCTCTGATACAGATACATCCCAGAGAGACTTTCTTTTCTTGTAGATCTATTAGCATATGAACTCCATTTACGCGCTTAGGTTGACTCACCCTTTGACTCAGCTATCACAAAATCGTCCAGTGGATATGAGCGAGGTTGGAATGATTGTCCGCCCCAGTGATCTAGATGATCTGGAGATGGCGCATAAGTAGCTTGGACCTTTGTTAAATATCTGCTGGCTTTATCTGGGCTTTAAGAACCCCCCTGAAATCATTTGGTATTGCAGGGGTTGTAAAAGCACATATGACGTTCAACCATCTAAAGAAGCTCTAGAACCTTTTGATCAAAGTCACTATCAAGACAAATGCTTAAACCAGGATAAAGCCCGCGGAGACACTGAAAAAAAGATGTGGCGAGCGATAACCCTGGGTTAAGAGAACGTTACCTAACTCCATATATGGCATCTATAGGTTGAGTTTATTCAACCCTGCGGGATACAGATGTTGGTTCAACAATTATCATTATATCACTTTCTACCTCATGGCACCCACCAAAAGTCAAATTCGTCTACTATCACGGCTAGTCAATTACCACTGTAGATCCAGCTCTAACAAGAACAGCAGATTATGCTTGTCATTTTTACATGACAGTCGGTCAGTCACAGGACCGCTAAATCCGGGATCTTTGGGTACAACATCTACACTCATTGTGTCCCTTGCCACCATCAAGTATCATTGTATCGTCTGCATTAGCTACATGGTTGATCTAGACGCATCGGTTGATTTAAGTGGCTTATTTACATTAATAGTTTGCTTCAAGTTTTTGGATGATCCGGAATAGGATAGGAGCTGTAGCTCAAGGCGCCAGATAATCTACTTAAAAGGCCGAGAATTCCTCTGATTTCTTTCTCAACCAATTCTTCCTGAACAAGTTTAACAACTACCACCTTAATTGCGAACATTTCGAAATGCTCGTGAAGAACATCATCACCGCTTTTGCTCTTACCGGCCTAACCACTGCTACTCCTGTTGAAAACATTGAAGGGAGACAGACATGCACCCCTTCAAAGAACTGGTGCTGTCGTACTGCATTCCCATTTAATATATTTTTCATTCAGGCGGTTGGGTCAAACTGCAGATGTATGTCATTTTAAGTTGATATCAAATCAATCATACTAATATATGTTTCAGTGAGAGGCACCACTCCGTGTAGTGGTACACAGGCTGTTCCGCTTTGCTGTGCTAATAACCAGCTTACAGTGAGTTTACCTATTTCTACCAAATCCGAAAGAGAAAGAACTAAGGAAGAATAGGATAATAAAGGTGGTGTCGTTTGCACTGCCTGAAGCAAAGAGTCTAGGCTCCTTTTAGTCTATTAAATCGAGTAAGATGATCTCTACAGTCTTTACAGAACCGCAATGACATTTCGAGGTTGTATCCATGACCAGAATATGGCTAACTCTTAAGTCATATGCGTGTATCTTAAAAAGTGCGGATTCAGAAATTAATGGGTACCCACGCTATTGATAGGGTTTTACCGCTGATAGGCCGGATTTTCGAGCATGAGGGGTTGTTTCTGCGATACGATTATCTTACGCGCGAAACTTGTAGTACTAGTGACCCTCTTCTTCTGTTTTTATCCTTTCCCCAGCCACGATCCTATTCAATACACGTGTCTTTTTTTCCGCTCTTTACGATATTACTAGATGTAATATACTATCCTAGAGTACCTGGTGCAGTGAGGCTGACTGCAGGGCGGTCAAAAAAATAATATATGGGCAGTATTGTGGACCCCCCCCCCCTTACTGCACTTTTTTTGAGGGGGGCTGACTGTATTTAGATCTAGCGGGTCGATTTGTACGAAATTTTTATTAGTTCTAAACTAGGATTTAAATTTTCTTATTCTCGAATCTGAAATCGATTCTTCTAAATAAGAATTGCGTTTTGCTATTTCGCTGCCTTTTTCGGCGGCAGATGACGCCAAAAACAGCCACCGTTCAGCAACATCCCTCCGCCACGCTCCTGTCCCCTTTGACCACACACTACTTATGCCTCAGGCTGCCATATTGTGCGCTGCTACAGCTTTAGTTTCCTGCGAGCTCATTTATCGCTCTACTACTTACTGCTAGTGGGGGTAGGGGGAAGGGTAGCCGAAAATGGCTCCTTTAGTACTATACTAGTTGTAATGTGGCCAGTGTCTAGCCTCTCTTGGCTATAAATATTCTCTTCTGAACTATCCTCTGCCCAAGACTCTGTCCTTATTTAACTTAAGTACTACTTTAAAGCTCCCTCTGATCTACTATTGTGCTTTTTTCTATTTATTCTTGCATTAAAATATCTTAAACTCTGTAGTAGCTTCCTTGCGCGGTGGGTACAATCTTCTAGCTATAAATTAGAGGAAGAGGGGGCCTAATATCAGTAACTACAGAATTACAAACAAACCCTCTTATATATCTCCCATCGATACTGATAATGATAGACTATTCGAGCCTAATTCCTCTGAGACTGACCTTACTGAGCCGGAGTGTTCTTCTCTAGCAGATCGAAAGATTACTCAGAACAAGCTACATCTATATACTAGATTAAAGCCGTTCTAAGCAGACCTGTCGAATACTGAACGAGTCTACCAGGCCTAATACTAAGTACTAGATAATAATATAGATGAGGACCTTACTAAGGTACTAGAAGATTATAGCCGATCTAACCAAACAAAGAATTTAAGACTTTGACTAAAAATGCACTGGGCTTAGTAAGTAACCTATATACTATCGAAACCCTAAAGCATATTTAAATCAACTAACCAACATGCCTTATCTCAGGTACTACCAAATTAAAGCAATAGAGCTGTCTGCTGATCTTAAGTGGAGGGATGCAGAGGATATACTGTGTAAAGTATCTCTAAATAATATATATCGATTTCTTAATTGGTGTCTAAAGCTAGAGTACAGCCCTAATAGCTGTTATCAGAAAGGCTATACAAAAGCCAGTACTCTTAAAGCAGATTAGAAGTACTTCTGAATTTATTATACACGAGTTACTAACTATAGGATGAGTAAAGAGATAGGCGATATAGTTCGTACGGTTTGTCTTCTAATCTCTACCTTCTATTTATCATCTCTAAAAGGCCTATATTAATAAAATAGACAGAGTATAAGACACTTAGTAGACAAGCGCAGTCTTGACAAACAACTACACATAAATATCCTAGTTTATATCGAAGATATAATTCTATTCAATAAGACAATCCTTCAGACCTAGGAGAAGCGATTCTATCTAGGGTTTCAGCGGATTATTCTATACCTCTATAACACTATTAGGTTATTTACTATTAACTAAAAATAGGTAATACTTGCCCTTTAGTTTAAATATCTATAAATATCGCTCTAGTAGGATCCGTATAGAGGACCTCTGAAATTGATAATAGAACTCGAACCTCAGTTCGTAAAAAGCATTCTAGGTATATCGAAGCTATAGGTAGCACCTATAATTAAACACCTACCTATTATAGGGCTGCTTTCCTATAATCAGACTGTCTGATTAATATTAATTAGTAATATATTCGCACTTCCTGAAATTGTCTACAGCGTGTTGCTTGTCTTTAGCCCATATATCCTGCTCTTTATTATATTATTTTATATTCACGCTTTCGAAGCGCCTCACTTAATATCGATAGAGGACCTTCGGAGACTGCTTATCGAGAGTAGGCGACAGGAAATACTACTTCCTTTAAAGAAAGAAATAGATAATTACTATATCTTCCTAAAGGTCGAGGTGATCTGTAGCTAGCTCTGTATTTTATAGGAGACACTGATAAATAGGGGTATACTCGATGTACAGTTTAGGACATTTAGTAAGATACACAGCTTACTTAATTATTTCTTCTCTTACTAGTTCTGATATAGAGGAGGTGATTTATTAGATAAGAGTAGTGGGTGGACTATAGATCCCTAAGATCCTTATATTCCTTATAGATAAATAGACTAACTACTTATATAGGTTTCGTTAGTAAAGCACAGCGTAATATTATTATAGCACACACCACTAGCAGAACATTTATTAAACATTATTAGCCTTATTAGTATACTAGCTTACAGGAGATTATATATGGCCTCAATCCTAATAAAGAGTTCTCTAAGGCTGTAACCCGGATAAGCTATTAGATTAACCAGCAGCGACTACGATACCTTAGCAGGAATCGGTAGAAAAAGACCCAGAACTACAATCAGCTATATACTAGCAATATAAATTAGAGACACAGTGCGGTGACCACTTTTATAACCTAGTATTACAGGCGATACTAGAGGACCAGAAGTGTTAAGTTCTAAATTTACATTAGCACCTACAGGACAAACAGCAGAAAGAAATACACTATGATTTTAGTCGGAAACAGACAGTAATTAACATCGAAAGATAGCTAACTAGTAGGGCTGTTAGTAATAAGCCTATACGCGAGATATTATAGAAGGAGTTTAAAATACTATTAGAGCAAATTCTTCTTATAGAGACATTCTTTACTTAGCCCACCACTAATTTATTAGAAGATAAGTAGATATAGCGCAATAAAGCTATTACTACAGAAATACAATATTACAGCTTTTAGGAGAGTAGGCCTCTTCAGGGATAACAGAAGCGCACTATACTATCCGACGATAACGATATAGTTCCCTCTCTACTAGCTCAGAAGATAAAATCTAATACACTGTTAGCTATATTGTCAGAGAATAGCTATACTACTAGCAGAGAATATATCCCGAATACAGAGCAAACATTCGCATACTTCTAATACCTAAAAAGATACTCTAATTATAATAGAGTAAAGAGGTATTTTAGAATATCACACTTAACTGACCAGATATATAATTTTTACGATTTATCCGTCCTGTATAAGATATACTTACAGAGGTATACCCAGAATTTCTATAGCCTTCGAACATAAGCACTAGATCCTACTTATAAAACAAATATTTAGATTTTTCTTATCCTGAATATATTCTTACTTAAGACCAGAAAATACAGCTAGAAATATTACGAGCTAGAAATTTTACTAGTCTAAGAATATTAAATAACAGCAATATTATTAAAACAGAAAATTTCGTCTTACTCAAAATTTAGAGAGAAAAATATTAGACAGTAGTATTTTTTTTTAGTTTCAAAATTTTAGTGTTGTATATTATTAATCCTCGTTCGTCAGTAAATCTAGTATCCCTCTCTGAAATTGATAAGTATAGTCCTCTGATTTAAGAACTTTTAAATTAACGAAGTTAGTGACCCTTATAGTTACCTCACTAAGGCGTCCAGCTCACCTTCTAGGGGGATAACAAACAGGATTCGGGTGATACTTCTGGCTAATAAAAGGTCGAGTCTATCTGTGTTACTTTGGTCAAATTTATATATTAAGTATAGATTTACAACATACAAAAAACTTAATTAGTGATACAGTTAAAGCTAACGAATAATTATGCAATCTCGAGGTCCTTTTAATACTCATCATTCCAGAAAAGAAATATAAAAGACGATATAACCTGCTAAAATATAGAACTTCTGTGACCTAGAATATAGACATCTTTTAGATCGTAGAAAGTCCTCTACAGGAAAGCACTTTAGATCGAGGTAAGTTAGCGGAGATATAATAATAAGCTTCAGCGAGAGCTTATTTACCAAGCAGCCCGCTATAAGCCATCTAGCGTAATATTGACCGTTGTTCGACCGACAGAGAGCAAATCTAGCAAAATAGCGATTCCGCAGCTGAGAAATGTTTGGGAAGAAAAGAAATACAGGATTTCTCACGCTTGCAAATTATGTCAAGACGACAAAATGAAATGTGATAGAACCCAGCCCTATTGCAAGCGCTGTATAAAGTCAGGAAAGCAAGGCTCTTATCGCCCAAGAAAGCACCAAAGAATGAAAGAGTAAGAGATCTTACAATCTACTTCACAGTTTTCTTTCCTGAAAATGCTATACAGGGAGCTCAGCAAGCTATCTGCGGAATTAGATGACTATAAAGCTACCTTACAAGTCTTATGCGACCAGGTGGACGATGAGAGCCTTGACCTTATCAAGAAAGTCCTAACAAAGCACTCATCTGCTAACTAGATCGTCGGCTGTCATATTATCAAGCTATCTCTAAAAAATGCATCGGCCAACTGGGTTAAAAGAGACGGACCTCTCCTCCCCCTGCCCCACTCTCGCAAGGAACCCTCTGGTATTGGGCGCATCTATGTTTTTTAAGTTGACCGTTTCTTACAACCTATGGACGGGGAATTATAACTAGAAGTTCTTTCTTGATCGCTGAGAATATTCTCATAGTAGATCTCATCCAGAACAATTTCCAACAACCCTTCTCTATCCAGAGTTTTCTACAATGTCCTTTTTGGAATGTGGATACAATGTCCTTTTTGGGATGTGGAAGATCCATCAATACTTGTAAATACTATGGGAGAAAGTCATTTGAATCTGTTACCCTATGACAATATACCAGTATGGTATCAAGACAATGCGTATATTTGTCATGGTTATCGCCCTGTGTCAAATTCTACTCGGGCGAGCTTTGCAAGCTGGCTATATTTGCATAATGAGACGATCAACATTTATTCACATCTAATACCTGGAATGTTGTTTCTGGCGGGCGAAGGCGTAGTGTGCTCTTACACTCACGCTCTTTATCCCAGTGCTATAACTGTCGATTATTTTGTGCTTGCTGTCTTTTTGCTTGCGGCAGCAATATACTTAGGCTTTTCGGCTACGTATCATACCCTATCGAATCATTCAGTCCGTATCTCTGGTTTATGGCTGCGCCTTGATTTCGCGGGGATCATTGTTCTCACGCTAGGAGACTTCCTATCCGGAATTCTTATAGTGTTTCATTATGAGTCTATCCTACAGAGGATATATTGTGCTATAGTATATCACATCGTTTTAATCCATGAAGAATTGCTAATAAACTTTCTATACAGATAATCACGCTCAGCCTAGGAGCATTATTTTTCCTCATACACCCAAAATTTCAAGGTTCACGTTGGCGCACTTTCCGCGTTTATGTTTTTGTAGGCATTAGCCTATCAGGCTTCGCCCCTCTTATCCATAGAATCAAAAAGTTTAGATTTTCGGAAATGTTGAAGCATTTTGGTATAGCTTATTACCTAGGAGAGGGGTTCTTATTAATATTAGCTGCGCTTTTCTATACTGTCAGTCATTATTTAAACTAACTACTGAAACCGTAATAATATGGCTAATAAAGATAGTTTCGATTTCCTGAATCCTTGAGACCTGGTAAATTTGATATAATCGGAAGTTCCTATTAAATCTTTCACATTCTTGTCGTGCTTGCTATAATAGTATATCTGATTGGTATTCTTTGCACATTTGACTATAATTATCATTATCGAACGTGTTAACTTTTATGAGACAACTCTGATGTTGTGCTTGCTGGATAACGAATTGATTGAATTAATGCGTGCATATATACTGTACAGTGCCACCTAGGTTCGCTTTTTATGCCGGAAAGACAGAGGCTCTTCCAAACCCCAATCATATGATCCCATATAGCCAGATACAGTTACTGCCGTACTTTAGACCTTGTTTCGGCTTCGAGCGGTAAAATTCAAACGACCGGTAAAATTAATATATAGTAAAGTAGATCTATAGGTAATCTACAATATAGTCTGTCTTACTTATAAGTCTGGAGTTAGGTCTCGTAAAATCGATATATTACATTTTCAAGCAATTGCGGGATGAAGAGAAGGAAATATGTGTGATATAAAAGAAGAATCAGAGAATCTTCGCCAGGTAATTAATTATATAATCTGATGCGTAGATATTGCTCAGTATTCGGTGAATACGCCATTGGACTAGGACTTGGGGTGTCTAAGACACAATGGTACAGTTTTCTGAATAATCCACGATATTTCTATCGAGACAATAGTATATCCTGGATGAGATGTCTGGAAATCTATAGTCAAATGACGTAGTACAGATTATAGTCAGCTATTCAAGTACTATTAACACAAATATGGTGAGAGGAATCTTACTTTACAAAACAGTTTTTTTGTAATAGTGTCGGCTTTATTACCATAGGTGTATTAAAAATTTGGGATACCGTATTACTAAATATCAGGGAGCTAATTGGTTTCGTGGAATCTATAGCAGAGTTAAAGGCTAGAGGGTTTAGACCTATCCCTTAAAAACAGCGATAGAAAGATAGTATATCTTACAGCTTTTTCGGGTATCGGTAAATTGGGTTTAGGGTTTAGGGTTTAGGGTTTAGGGTTTAGGGTTTAGGGTTTAGGGTTTAGGGTTTAGGGTTTAGGGTT
>JAGIKU010003899.1:0-20743 GCA_020086695.1 Penicillium sumatraense | reverse complement strand
TCGAAGGCAAACGTGTCAAAAGACTGGGATACCGCGTCATATCCTCAATCTTTGTGACAGTTTAAAATCCTTCGCACCATTGTCTGGCAAGTGATTCAAATTTGCCTAAAGCGAACTCAAGGCGGATACTTAAACAGTACGCTCCGATCAGCAAACCATGCCAAGGTCTCCTTACGGTGCGTAACAAACCTATTATTACGCCCTTGAGTAGAATTAAAAATTCCTCTGGCATCTACCGTTTATCTGAAATCTTTGCTGACTCAAATATTTAGTCCTGTGGTCCCAGACCAGCCACAAATCGGACCCTGACCAAAATATAATTACACTGGTGTTCCAAGGTGTAAATATTGTGCCTTCCGATATAACTTTGTCCACTACGACTCTATCCTTAGCTAACGAGGAGTACGTTTGCTCTTTTGAGTTCTATGGTCAAATCAAACCCCATAACCCGGATTTTAATTATGACGGTTCTTATCTTATGCTCAGGGTGCAGAAGGAGGAATTCTCAAATTCATATTGGCCGAGATTGACAAAGGAAGGACTGCCATATGTCTTAACAGATTTTGACAGAGTAAGATTTCAGTGACATAATTCTCCTCAGATATTCCTGATGGCTTCTGACTGATCGCAGTCTGTTGAGTTTGAAGATCAAGATATGGAAAGCCTTGAATGGTTTAATATGGATTCGCATCCCCGGAGAGGAATATAGTCATTGTGGTCCTGGCGTGGGATTAAGTCTTCATGGGATCATGTGAAAGGAATGCGGTATGCCCACGCGAAGGGATGAAGGCGAAGCGAAAAAGAGGAGAGAGAGTAATTATTAAGAAAGAGGTTAAGGACATCGATACGGGCCTAATTTGTTTTATTGACTTGCCCATTCGACCAACTTGTCTACTGATTATTCTGGTTTTAATTCACTTATATTAAACCCATATTTTTACTTAGTCATAATTTTTTTTCCGTTATTAATAGCTAACCTTGGAAAGACTTTTCTCTTGCAAGTCAGTATATCGTTCCCAGTCTTTACGGTATATCAGTATTACCAGTGATAAATCTCCATTCCAATTCTCAAAATTTCATATTTCGTCTCAATTTTTGCTTTGATCTTCTCCATATCACCCTGCTCACCAGCTGCTGGCCCTTCCAATCACTCCCCCAACCTTTCACTTTTCTTGGTAGCTCTACTATGCGTTTCTATATCCAGTTCTGGTCTTGCTCCATAACTATAAATTAAGACACAATGTCATAGGTTGGGTAATTGTGACTAAGTGCATAATTCAATGGTCTACGGTAGTAGCAACCTGTGGCATTAATGAAACTTAAACAAGAAAGAAAAGAATATCTCCAACCCTGATAAACCACATGGTCACCAAATGCCAACCTGCAAGAACATCCAGGGAAAAAAAAGCTGTTGAATTGGACAGATGTTAGATCCGTCACTGTACATAGACACTCACAAAATCTTACTCACATCTTAGCCTGGCGTGGGCGCCTCAAAAAATGACGAGTCACCAACATTTAATATTTGATCGGTAAAATAATAATTCAGGATCAGTGAATAGAATAGACCGGGGCAGCCCCTGTTGTGCCACCACCTCTAGTGATAAAGTCTATAACAGATCGTGTTGATGAATGTTGAACAGTTTGGTAGGCGCTTATCTGTGTTACAGCTTCAAGTGATTGTTGAAACGGGTGCTAACAGTGAGTAAGTCTTTAATATGCTGTATTATCAACATCGAATACTGCGTCAGTCCAAGGGGTAAATGTGGAGCAAGCTGTAATTGAATAATTATCTGTCCTGAGGCCCTCATCATTCGCAACGATCATTGCCTTGGCACAGGAGCAAGGGATCAGTGCAATGCTATACTCACTCGAACTCTAGCCGGCGGAACGGTCATTCCCCGCATTCTCTTGTCATCTTGAAGAAAAGAATATCGAGCATTGCTCGATTTCGCCAGCTATTCTCCGGTATGAACGGACCCGGACCTGTCATGCACTTAAAATAGAATCGTCCTGCCTTATTATCACTAAGCTGCTTATATTGGACATTAAGTTTATGAACGAAAGGTCAGTGAGATACCCAGTTATTGAAATTGTGCGATACTCATGAATATTTGCGAATATAAATAAAGTGAATTGAATTATTAAGTATCAAGGTGGTCAAAGCTTGTGGCAGGACTATCAATGGGCATTTAAATAGACGTCGTTCCACTTTTGATGGTAGCCTCAACAAGAACATGGTAACTACCTATCTCGGCAGTGGCCTCCCTCTGATGCTTGGCACAGTGGTGCATCCATCGGCTTTCTACCGGCATTGATTTCTACACCTCTTGTGCCCATGAGGATTTTCATGGTGGTGGCTCTTCCCGCAGCAGCGGCAGCAGAAAGGGGGTTTGCCACTCGACACAGACGTGGAGGTAGATCCCGGGGACCGCGAGGGGCTGTTCAAAGCTGCGGTATCCAAACATGTTGCGGCATGGTGCAGCGATGCCGACGGTGCGTTCAATCGGCTGCAGCCGCCAACTAAATTGGCATCAACGCCCTTTACAGCCAGCAATCTCTCAGTAATCTCGTCATATGATAAATGATGATGATGAATTCATTTGCCCGATGTAGCTCGCTCTAAGTAAATGCGGCTATGCGAGAGTGCTATCGGGCCTGCCGACAGCTAAGAATGGTATCCAGCCCATTGTATGAGCTTTTCTCCGATCACATCGAATGTAGAAGAAAACTAAGACAAAAGAAAGCGGGCTGCAAGTGTTCAACTACAACCACTTCCTCCGAAGCAACACCAACCGAAGCTTACCAGACTTCGCCATAAAGCAAACGCTGACGGACAATCCTTTTTCCCGAGTCCAATTATCAACCCTGCTCAGTGTCCCTTGACTTGGTGCAACTGCATGTCCGCTGGCCACTGTCTGTGTCCGTTCCAACAGCAAAGGCATACAACTGCGCATTGGAGGATATCCATCTGCCACCGCAGCCGTTTTCTCTAGTAAGCGCTGCTCCTGTTCCTGCGTATATATGAGCTGACACTTGCCTCGTCTCTAGATCACCCATGGTCCATGTAAAGCTACTGCCATGGTAAGTATGTGCCGCCTTCTGACACGGGAGATGTTGCTGACGTAGCTGTTGCTGATGTAGATAGGGAATGTTTCGGTCTTGATTAGTCTTGATTAGACAATTCCCACCGCTAATCGGGATATGGTACCATGGCCGCTATTGCGAATCCCAACGGGTCGAGAGTAAACCAAGCTGTACGAGTTAAGCTGGACGCTGATGATTGAGCGAGGGAATGTAGCGGAGGAATCTTTTGGCCGTACTGAAATCAAGACGAGGAAGTAAAGCTGGCGAGTTACAGTTCATCCCTGAAAGTTCGGAACCCAGCTGACCGCGTTGCCAGATTGCCGTTTCGTGATCGATTCTCCCCACCTATGGCATGCTGAATGCGCCGAACGTTCCTCGATGTCACCAAGAGGAGGGACCGCTCGCAAACATGCCTCACAAAAGTCGTGATTTCTCTTTGATGGTCCGAGAGATACAAGTCGGTTTTGAATGCCAGACGGGAAAATTAAGAAGCGTCCTTGTTGCCTATGAACGTAGCCGTTGACACCAACGCAACTTGGGAAAGGCCTGTTGCGCCACGTGAATGCGCCGCGGGGCGACACGCGTCCGAAGGAGCCGCAGGCCGATCACTCGATCTCAAGGCCCAAGGTGCGTTAGCTTTGGCGACATGCCTATACTATGGGAAGAATGGACTTGCCATATCCCTTCTAGGTTCCAGACGTAGCAATTCTTGTATGATACGTCACAAAAACTACCGAGGAATGGCTCGGAAAGCCACGCTGGTTGTGTCAGGACAGCATGATGAGCGAGATCTGTTGTTCCGTCCAGGTACAAATGAACGCCCGGTGCTGGAATCGAACCCGTGCATCGTTTGAGGTACACCATTTCGACTGGGCCAAAAAGGAATACAGCCGCGGCGGGAAAATTTTGGCTTACTTATTCCCACATCATCCCGCGGAGAACAGCAGCAGCCATGTCCGAAGCCGACATTTTCAGCGCCATCAGCGTCGCTCATTCGGCCATACCAGGAGGAAATAATACTTGGGGTAATACTTGGGAACGATGGATAGATAATATTTCAATGTTTATAGAGTTAGCTAGTGGTTTTTCTCATATCGTGGTCTCTCTCGTACTTCGTCTCCAATCATGAATGGCCGGTGCGATCTAAAGATAGTTATATATCGTGTGTTGGTAAGCGGGCGGCAACGTTAGTTTGCGGCCATACATCCTGCCCCGAGCACAGTCCATCATTGAAAAGCACACGACTAATTTCGATTTTAATAGATTGCTCCGCAAAGTAGACTCAGAAGAATTGAGTACAGACAATATATTCTACAAATACATCCATCTTAATCCATGCATGCCTTCAGTCCACGCCGGTTAATTTGCATGCAACTTGATTTGACTAAATGATGTGCCATGTTGTCGTCAAAACCAGATTGTGCCAAAGACATTCGGTCGCCGTCCTGTCTGTTCCCTCAAATACATGTCGAAGCCTCAGTATTTTCTCGCCGCATATCGGTCCTCGCGCTGATCCTGGGAGGGCGGTGTTGAGGCGGGTGTTGATTACCTGAGAGAGTCACCGCTGGACCAATCAGAGTATAGTCATTGTAGGCCCGCGGACGCCCCTCGTACTTTGGTAATCTTTGTACTTTTTTATTGTTCCCCCACCTTCTATAGTACCCGCCTCTCCTTTTCCCAGTCGTCTCCTCAAATTCCTCCGACGTCGACGACGACGGCTTCCCCCGTACTGTTGGGTGAAAATACCACGACCATAGCGGCCAATATGGAGCACATCGCGGTGGTAACTGGTCTTTTCCTAGATTCTGATGTGGTTTTTTTTTTCTCACGTCTCGACTAGGACCCCGATTTCTACTGCATGGCAACTGACGCGGGCACGGACCCGCAGGACTTTCAATCGTGAGTGCCGCTTGTTACAATCAAAACCATAATTATTGTCGCATTCTGACTTGAATTTGTCTTAAGGGAGACCACTTCTCTTCCGTCCACGATTGCGAGAGGACGGTTTGAAAACGGGCGAAGGTCAGTGTCTTTTCGTGTACTTTCAGATAATAAGGCCGTCTCCAGATACAAATCTGAAAAATAGATACCAAGCCACAAAAGACGATGATTACTGGTTAGCTACCATGTATTTATTTGGTCTTTCGTGGAGCTAACATGCCCAGGGGTCCTTCTGACGAGCAGCAGTTCGAGGCGTTCGAGATTGGGTAAATCGCGATTCCCTCCCATACCTTCATGTCACACCAACTAAGTCTTTGATTTAACCAAAACCACCAAACTCAGCCACATGGTGTTCCTCGTGTTGGATTACTACCAGGATAATCCTCTTTTTCGCGCTCCAATCGGTGATTCACCCAAGGTAAATAAATATATACCGAGATTCTGCTCGCTTGAATCGTCCCACTAACACCACAATATAGCACATCCTTGACATCGGAACTGGCCAAGGGAGTTGGGCCATGTAAGTCAATGAATAACACATTTTAGGAGAGCCAATAGTGATCCCTTAGTGATGTTGCCGATATGTACCCGTCAGGTATGAGATTTCTCGAGCCTACCTCTTCTATTCTTGGACTGATGCAGAGTTAGCTACCGTTCGTGGCGTGGATCTCTTTCCTCCACCCGTGAAATGGATGCCCCCAAACTGCATCTTCGAAGTGGATGATGTGCTTCGTGAATGGACATGGAGAGAGCCGTTTGACCTTATCCATATACGCCTAATGTATGGGGACTTCCCTCCTGAGGGATGGGACCAGTTATACAAACAAGCCTACGAGTAAGTTTTGATCCTTACTACTTAATCCTGTGAAATAGTTAGGCATTATATCTTAACTTCTGGTATAGTGCCCTCGAACCCGGGGGCTGGATTGAGCAGATGGAATTTGACGTGCGAGTCCGCAGCGACGATGGTAGCTCAAAGGAAGAACATCAGCTATCAGGGTGGGGTAATATGTTTATTAAATGTGCCGAGCAAGCCGGGCGGTCACTTAATATTCACGAAACGATGCGCTGCGAGATTGAGAAAGCCGGATTTGTGGAAGTGCACGAGAAAAAGAGCAGGATCCCCTTAGGACCTTGGGCTAAGGATAAGGTCCTGAAGGAGGTCGGACAACTTCAGTATGCCCATTGGAACGCCGCTTTGGAGGGTTGGGCGATGTGGCTTCTTACCCACTTTGGGGAGCCCGAGCCGTGGACGAAGGAGGAAGTGCAGGTGTTCTTGGCTAAAGTACGTGTGGAGCTGAAGAATCCACATATTCACGGGTATAACTGGATGTAAGTTTTCTTCCGATTGGCATTGTTGAACTGTTATATATTAATTAGACTTAGCAACCGTGTGTGGGCAAGAAAACCCACTGAAGAGGAATTGAAATCGAAGGAGACAAGTTCTTGAGTCAAGACATCGCCAGAACTCTGACCATCGATGGACACTAAGGGAAGCACCAAATCTCTTAATGAAGTAATGACAGGGATGTGGGGTAGAGCTGTTCGCAGTCTGCCAACAGCCCCATTGTTCACTGAATTTGTATAAAACCTTTTAGTTAGGGATGTAAGCTGTGTTGAAACTTGTGAATATTTATTTTGATACAGTAGAGGGTCCGGTGTTGAAAATTATATATAAAAAAAATGCGAAGCACGTTACTTGCACGCCGACCATATAAAGTATAAAGTATAGTATGAATAGAGAAGTTGACCGTCCGACACAGGCGCAAGTCCAGCTCCGGGCGTCGGCGTTGCCATAGGCACGAGCTAATGCGAAGCACCACTGGAAGGACAATTTCCTACAATCGGCCACTGGCCAGTTTATACGCCCGCTGGGTTCAGCTCCCGGGGCTTCACATGAAGATGCGATATGATTGCCCGGGTCGGGAAAAGCATCAATACTAGCCCAAGTCCGCACTGGTCATGTCCGACTCAATGGCTATCTTCACCGAATTGCCCAAAGTGACAGCGTGCTATGTGAGTGCGGCATTGAGCGTGTAACAGTTCCGCATTTCTTGTTTCAATGCACACCGTGGGACGAACAGCATCGGGCGCTGGTTAAAGCAGCGGGTTCCCGTTATGGTAGTCTGACACAGATGTTGGGAGGTAAACCGGAGAATAAACTGCCGCAGAGGTGAGGTGTTTTGGTTAGCCCTTTGCTAATCAAGATCGCAATTGGGGTCACCGCCCAATTTTGATAGGGGCATGTCGGAACCAGTGCAGGCCGGCAGCCCGATCGCGGATAGGAATAGCAAGTGGTCTGAATTGGAAACGTCCTCCATATCGTAGTGTCGAGATATACAATTTCGAGGGGGTGAGCGGTCGACCATCCTATTCGAGGAGATTGGATGTGACCCCAGTAAACTTGACCTAGCAGCTCCAGTCATCGGGTGAGGTATTGAATGCAGTGAACAAATTGATCACCAACAATCGACATCGGATTTAATTGATCACCTGAGCAGCACAGCTGGCTGTGACCATGGAAGATTTTGCATTCATAAAAGCTATGAATTCTCAATTGATCGGAACCTTGTTTTCTCGGTCGGTATTGTGGAAGTCAAAAGTTTCCGAGTACCTATAAAATGGTTGGCACTGGAATCAAGCAACACACATGTCAAACACCTACATCATCATCTTCCAGGTATCCACGGGTACATCAATATTATTGAATGACCAGTCGAATTTTCCTTGGGCAACTGGCTCGTCCGTCGGGTCATGATAGGGCGCTAGATATTCGTGCTCCAACACTTCTCCTGCCTGAATTCGCTTCTTCGGGTCCAAGACCAATATCCGCTCAAGCAGGTCCACGGCTGCAAACCATCAGCGTGCATATGGTAGGCAAGGACAGCGGGAGCGCCACATACCATCAGGTTCGGCATTTTGGAACTTATTAGCTAGATTGTGACGCTCTCGCTTGGGTAACGAGTTGACAAATCGTAAGGTCTGTACACAAGAGACATTAGCGTACTCCCATAACGTCATTCGTGTTAAATACAGCGGGGCATGATTCACGTTTTCACTGCAAATCCTTTGAATTAAGTCATCTGAGGGTGTCCCCAGGAGGTCGGTGATAATCGAAAATTGGTTTACATGGTCCGTCCCAGGGAACAACGGTTTCCCGTCCAACATTTCAGCAAATATGCAGCCTGCACTCCAGATATCCACCTGAACGTCGTACTGCTGCCAGGTGAGCATTACTTCGGGTGCCCGGTAATATCGTGTTGTAACATAGCCCGTCATCTGCGGTTGCTGAACACGAGCCAGGCCGAAATCGCAGATTTTCAAGTTGCAGTTTTCATCAATGAGGATGTTACTGGGTTTCAGATCTCGATGGACCACGCCGGCGGAGTGAACATATTTTAATCCTCGCTGCAAGTTCTGTCAGTGGCCATAAAAGGACTCTATCTGACGGAAGTCTGACGAAAATTTGGTAGACAAAGTACTGGATGAATGGCTCTTTGAGAGTTCGAGAAGTCAAGAGGCGATGGAGATCGGTTTGCAGGAGTTCGGTCACAAAGTAGCTACGATCATCAGCATATTTTGCGGGGTATTTAAAAGAGAACATACATATCTTCTAGAGGAGAAATGAAAATATCGCTTAGGCTGATGATCTGCGGGACGTCAGTACTTAAGTGTAACAGCCCTGGGATAGAGGTGAGGAAACACCCACGTTCTCATGCCAGAGAATCTTGAGCAGCCTCAGTTCTCGGTATGTACGCTTGGACAGGACTGGGGTGCTGAATGGCTTCATCGTTTTCTTGATCGCAACCGACTGACCGGACAGTTGGTCTCGAGCGGAGCTGTGGAAGACACATTCCGGTCAGCTCTTAGGACCATCGCAATGTGCGATTGCACAAAGTCAAACATACCAGATCAGCCCGAAGGCACCTGCACCTACCGGTTGCAGGCCCGTATAACTAGAAAAATATCAGCGAACGATTCATGCTAAAACAGCAAGGGCAATGCGAACCGGCTAGGGACCTCGAACGTGGTGCCGAGGATCCGGGATTGCACAAATTCCGTCATTCTGGTAGGTAAGGAAGATCCAGCGTTATGTAGAGTAGGAACTTTTGGTAATGCTAAGGGAGGCACCAAAAATCAACGCTGAAAGCGCAAAAAACCGATGATGACGTTGGCTTTGGCGATTGTACTCGCGACCAGCCAATTAGATGACTAAGCAAACAGCGTGTGTCGGAACCAAATTGCCAAAGATGGTTACAATACGAAATCTCCACGGAAGAACTATCCCTATTTGGTTTAGGTTTATTTTGTACACCCGCATAAATTGTCAGTGTAGATACATTTTCAACGAATCAGATTCTGCATTACCTTCTATGACTGTACTGCCCGTTTCGACCGCTGAGTTTCCGTCAGTACGTACGTGTCAGTACGACAGGCCTAGTGTGCGTCTATACTGCCTACTAGGTAGGCGGAAAGTACGAAATACCGTGTGAAAACCGTAGTCGATTAGTAATTTGTCAGTGTTCATATAAAATGCGTGTCATGGAAAAATACTAATTCAAACTTGTTTTCTATCTCCTATTGGTTGGTACTATTACGGGCCACTAAGCTCTCCAACAGTAGGTCGAGGAGAATGACTAACGAATAGCAAGAGAGCAGCAAGCAGATAGCGTGATGAGGAGGCAGCACGGAAATTGATTAATCATTGCAATAACGGAAAGGAAATACACGAAGATAAATCCTGCAAAGCAGGAAGAGGGACAAGAGACAGATCAAAGAAACGAGCATAGAAAAGTCACAACTCTGCACCGGAAGAAAGGAACGTGACGAAAATCTAGCTAACTGGGGACGCACGCAGTCGCACCCTGTAAGCCAGAAACGACGTGAAAACAAAGGTAGAATGGAGACAAAATTGATTTTGGCAAAGCCAATATGCATCTTGTAGCTGGGCATTCGGAAACTTTGCTGGGTTTTTCGATCGACTCTTTTTGGAAATTTCACCATCTATATTGATAGACCGAAATATATCTCAAGGCAATTTTGCGAATGACTGTACAGTATAATTCAAATAATCCTATGCAATCAACAATATTCCCGCCCGATTATAATGAATGTCATTATCCCATACTTTACTTTTTCGAACACTGGATGAAAGTCGTGACGAGTAGGATCATGGATTGTCACTTGTCATTTCTTGATTCCCTGAAGATTCAATGTACAAACTGGCGTTAGGCCATCTTTGCTGGATATGGTGCCTCCGATGCCAATAGTAACTTAATACGCTATTTCGTATGAGTGAGCGCTCAGTGTACATGTTCAGGGAACCATTGAAGGCTACGTGCATTACGCAAACCGACATCACGAGTATCTACGAGGAGGTCGTAGGCATGACACAAAGCCTGCTTGGAGGTTTTTTGATTTCTATGGATAATTTGGAGTAAGTCTTGGCTTCTTCGAGTGCACCTGAAGGACTCGGATACTAGTCTCTGACACGACGAAGAGGTGCCTGCTTGTCGCCAGAGGACCAGGACGAGGACCGAGGCGCCACGGGCCTTGCCTGAACGAGTACACAATACAACGACAGGGCTCATTTCTGCAAGGGAGAACTTTTCTACAGTCACAGGGCTCATCTTCTGTGAGGGAGAACTTGTTGACGCAGCCCTCTCCTGCGGAGACTATGGATACACTAGGGTTGTCGACCTCATGATCTGACAGAGCTTTGGCACTCTGCAGATATTTCACTCCAAAATCTCAGTTTCATTCATCTCATACGGATGTTTCACGAATCCCAATCCCAAAACCTACATAAAGCGGATGTTGACCTTCCCACAAAGGGAAGACACTTCCTGGATGCAGCCGACCGAGCAGTTGATGGAACCAGCAGTAAGGTAGTCACCGCGACCTCGAGTGGTCCCTCCAGAGCACCGGCATCATACTTCCATAAATAGGAGACAGAAACAGTCGGTAACCTGGGCACCAATAGAAGTTGATGACAGATCAGGCACAGTAGGACGCAGGAAAACTGGGGAGTTCTCAGACTCGCCAACCGACAGGCATTGCCAACTGGGCTGTTGGGAGATGCCTCTGGAAGTCAAATCCAACGGTCTAAAACGGATGACCTACAGGAATGGCCAGTATCCTGATACTGCGGGTAGTATCGCCATCAACAGCATACTATAAATTCATCAGAACTAACTATGAAGAACTTCCCTTGACTGCGGCCAACCACGAAATACTGAAGCTTTAGGAGCATAAATCCACTGCACTACTTGCTGTCATCTGCCTTGGTGGAAGGAGCAAGATCTTCGTGCATCTTTAAGAAGAAAGCTTGGAGAGCAAGAACATGCTAGCGTCTTGAGTGTTTGCGGTGTAGCTGAAGTGGGCGGGGCCGACGACCAGCGTACCGTCGCAAACCATGTCTCCCATTGCACAGTAGATCTTGGTCTTTTCTTTGGGAAAGTTAGCAATTTGACCATGCTCCTGGGCATTGCGGGTGTATCCGAAGAGTACGACACCCTTGATCTTCTCCTTGATATCGTCGGGGAGCTTGGAGATCGAGTCGTCCATGACAGCAGTTCCCTGGCTATATACCGTTCGATTAGAGCTCGTTTTGCCATTTGGATTTGATACAACAGACTGTCAACTCACCTGTATCCACCTGCGACAATCTGCGTGTCGGGGCACTTGCTCACTGCCTGCTTGAAGAGGCCCTCGGCTTCCTGAATGGCCGCCGGAGAGGTGTTACCAGGAAGCGCATTCGACGGAAGATCAGCGGTGTACTTCGGACCGACACCCTGGCAGGTAACCTGGCCAGATTTGGCCGTCTTCAGGTCATTACAGACAGCAGGTCCAGTAGAAATGCCCTGATCAGAGTTAGCGTCGCATATTGTTCATGTCAGATCATTCAACGCACCAGCAGACCCGGCTCAGTGGAAGCACGGGCAAAAATGAAGGTGACTGGCTTGCAAGGCCCATCACGAAGTTCATTTCCACTCTCGTCTACTGCAAGTAAAAAGATTAGCGTTGATTCTGAGAAGGGCTAGATCCATCGGACGTTACGTTGGCGCTCTTGAATGTCCACAGGGCTTGCGGAAATAGCAGTAACAAGAGCCAGAACAAGAAGACGGAGGTTCATATTGTCTTGAATAGGTCAATCGTGTTGAAAGAAAAATGCTTGTTCTGCTGCTTGAGAATCGATCAGATAGGAGTTTTGAGGTGGGGAGAAGGGAGTTGAACTTTTTGTCTCGGCGTAATTGACCAAGGCCACTGGGTAAATATTCATCGGCATAGGGAGTATATAAGAATCAAGTAATAATCTTTTTGACCAATCGGATAATATCTACCCTTCTGTCTGGGTTCGCGATAAAAGGATTGGGACTGGTTCGACGGCGTTGTTTCAAGTTGTTGGGTGTTCGTTTCGGGTACCTGGCCAAGCAAGGCTGTGGGCCTCGGGGTCCAAAAATTGGGACTTTTTAGTTCGTACTAAGACCTGGCTGTGGATATCCCATACTCACTCTATTGGCCGAGTCGCACTTACATATCCAAGCATTATGGGGGATTGCTAAGTTCGGAAATATCTCCGATGTGCCTTTTGGGTTTATACGTCTCTTAAGTGGCGCTTCATGTCTGAGATAGTAATTACGTTGATTTGAGTTTATTGAGATGGCCCCGATCTCTTTCTCGGGGTGGCCGACTGAAGCGAGCTATTTAGGTGGGGAATTGATCGGCGGCCGTGGGAATCCGTTTCTGGGAATTCATCGGTTGAAGCCGTCGGCATAACGAAACGACATGTAAAGATGCATTATTCTAGCTTAGTTATCAAACACATAAAGGGGATAGAGAGACGAAATTAGGAAAGATCTCCATGTTTTATGCTAGCATGGTTAGCCATTGATTAATCGCACAGTGATTTAGGTTACCCAAAAAATTTGTGGTTAGGTTGTGGTTAGCAAGGGCCTATATTGGCCGCCGTGCCTTGGTGCTCTTCTTGACTGCCCCTTGTGACGCGGCTCGGAACCTACCGGCCAAGAGAGAAGGAGGTAGACCTCACAGAGCAAGTACATAATTCATTCAAAAGCCAGTACGCATAGCCAAACGCAATAACCTACAATATCAAGCTCCTCCACCACCGCAACCCCCTGAACCACCACTGCCACCGCCGCCGCCGCCACATGCTGCACCGCTAGCACCGCCAGCACCGCCAGCACACCCCCCAGAACACCCTCCCCCGATCATGCCGCCACAGGCCCCAGCAGCCACTGCACCGCCGCACGTGCCAGCTACACAGTTCCCATGAACTCCGGCTGCCAGCGACATACAGCCCGGATTTGCGACGTAGACATCCTCATGAAGGTCCGGATCGCATGTGTACGGAGCTGGGAACGCCGCATATATAGGGTCACTCCTCGCTGTTGGATATGACGTGTGAGCAGGGCCAAGCCAAGGTTGCGAGCCCACCGTGCTTTGCTTCCGCCGCTTTGATGCCCGGCGACGTGCGGTCTCATACGCACTGCGCAGACGCATCATCTTGACCTCTCGGGGATCTTGATATCGACTGCGAAATTTCGACGGGGAAAGCTTTGGACGGACTGCATTGTGTGCTGATATATGTGGATTCTTCTCGGGGTGAGTGATTGTCTCGACGTTATGTTGCTCCAGTTGCTCGAGGGCCGCTTGGGCACGTTTACTGACTGTGGAAGACGACGAGGATAAAGAAAACAGACGGTTGCGGTAAAGGTCCGGCTCACGGGTTGCCTCGCAGTACCAGCAGAGACACTCGCTGTACAGCTTTCCACCTGTGAGGTCCTTATATGTTTTGCTCGTCCACTCGAAACCGTCAGAGAGCTTGTTCTCATCGACCTTGTCGTCGTGATCGATGAAGATCTTCACCTGTAGGTGTCTGTGTGTCTGGCTTACGGAGTACTGATAGTAGCGTGCGGAGTACAGCTGGTGGGTATGCCAGGCGAGATCGATGTCTAGGGTTGGCACGGCCATTTGCCGGGGATTCTCCACCATTATCCTGAAGAAGAGTTCGTATTTCCTAATTAGTTGGGCCACTGTCGTCCGGAGCGTGGGCGAGTGTAGCCAGTCGAGGTCATCCATCTTCTGCACGAACTTTCCCTGTCGGATTACCGCGCCGACGAGGTCGAGGGCGAACGGAGAAGTGTTGTCCCAGTAGTGAGCCATCATGCGGCGGAAGGAAACCTTCTCCTGCGGGAGCAGCTTGCCGAAGAAAATGGACCTGTCGAAGACCCTTTTCATTGTCGTGTAGTTGTTAAGTTTCGATTCTAGCTCGTCGCACAGGGCACGCACCGTCCGACAACGACTCCTACTGCTTACCATATCGGTGAACCGTGCGAGGTCGAAGGCCGTTGCCTTGATGAAGCGATTAGGGAACGTTGACTGCGAGTCGTGGCGGTCGAAGTATGATTGCTCGGGTACGCCACGCAGATTGTAGAAAGTGCCGGGCATAGGATACTCAAGATATACCAGGGCTTTGATGTCCCTGCGGAACTTGTCAATCCTGAGTCGTTCGTGGTCAATTCTGAGGGTGCAGGAAGGACAGCGGATGTTGAATTTCTTATCTGCGATACCATGGAAGTCATCGAAGGCTTGGTCTAGAGGTAGTGAGATATTGCCTGCAGTCCAGGGAGCGATGACCTCATGGGCGCAGCTGGGACAGGTTAGGGTCGTTGTGTCTGGGCCTTGGAGATTGTCCCAAGGTAGGTTGGTTTTCCGTCCAAATGCGTTGATGCCTGTTATAGGAACACGATACTCAAGGGTATTGTTGTCGATGCACATATCCACAGCAGTCAATGGAAACCCCGAAGACCACAACCCCCGTCGTCCGTAACGGATACAGTCTTCCAAAAACCCACGGGGGTTCAACATATGCGCGTGGAGGATCATGAGCACATCTGCTAGGATTAGTGTGGGACCCTATGAAAACACTATAGACTATGGAGCGGAATACCCAACGGAGGAAGCATCTCTGGCTCCCATTCTATGGGGCGCTTCAACGTCGCCGTAGACTCGTAGTCTGGACTATATAGGTGACTGGTAGTTGGACGTGACTGACAGTTCTTGACACATGTTTTCCACCAGACCGTGTATCGTTCAACTGCGCGCGCTGTATACACAGCCCATCGCTTCTCCTTCACGCGAATCTGAGCGTCGTTGGTCTCTTCACAGAATATTTCTGGGTCCGCATCGGCGAGCCCAAACAGCCCCGTTGTGTTGCTGATGGTGTCCCTCAGATCTGCCAGCACGACAAGGAACTTTAAATGGGCGATACACTGGTCCTGAGTAACTGTTGCGGTCGTGGGAGGTCCAGCGCTCGGTGCTGGGTATAGTTGAGGTATTGATGGTGGCGGTCGGGTGTGGCTCTCATACGGTGGGGGAGCTTCTATGGGGCAATCTGGGGTAAATTTTCTAGTGCTTGGTGTCATCTTGTATGGTACAAATGTTAGAGCCACAACTGTTGAGCATGCTGAATATGTTCTATCGATGACTTAAATAACGTTTTATCGTCATCGGAAGATCGGGCCAAGGCAGTGCAGAGCGGTGGAGCACGGCCCTGTACAGCCTCACAATGATGACGCTTGGCGGATGTTTCTGGTATTCTTCTTACTGATCCTGCCTCGAATGACACTGAACGGGTTTTCATTCTTAGTACGTATAAATGGGTACGGGTCATATAGTTACCGCGGTGGGTCGTACGAGAGAGCATATGCATCGTATGCTCAATTTCCCGTAGTATACGTATACTGTTTCAGAGTAACTAGCAAGTACAAGGTGTTGCAACTAGCACATCAGATAATTATTCCTGAGGATTAGGACCTTTCAATGGATCTCACCCTTCAACCAACTCGTATTCTATTGAACACTCATGGAACATGGCCCATTCTCTTGGGCAGATGACCCTTCAAACAAATACCTAAAGTTTCCTTCAATGGATCGATCGCCGGAATATTTCGATTGGTCCTCGTGAGTACTAGTCGAATCAGTATCCTCCCGTCAGTCGCTAGACCATACGATGGTTTCTGTGCTCAATGTCACATTTGTGTCAACATCCCCCGCCCCCAAGCCCCGCACCCGCTCCGAAAACCCGAGTAAACCTGCCAACTGACCGTAGCCCCTCCTTTTCGCGGGTATTCTCCCACCATGGCTTATTTTCGATATATTCATTGAAAGCCTCCTGACGACGAGCTTCACGTTCGGGGTCCAGCCGAAGCGACGGAGATAGTTTTTTCTCAGACAAGAATACCGAGCCACGACATTTTATTTTATATTGGAAGTTCGTATAGAAGTATCATAGGTAGCGGCTGGGCTTTTTTCTGTCAAGATTCTTTTGATCTTTGAGATGAAAGAACTAAGATATTGACTAGACCAACAACTGCATTCGTAGGCCAAAGTGTCGCTATTTATCGTTTCTAGTTGCCTTGTACTCGGCATGCCATCCAACCACGAAGTGTGGCTGTAACAGCCTTGGCTGATGTCGACTATCCCCAGACAACTATGAATAAATTATTTTACTCTGCCCGAATGTACGTACAAGTGCGTCATCGAAGTTGGAAAGCTCAGTTGGGCACCGAAACTATGTCAGGATTATCCTTTCCCTTCTGGTTTAGGGCCATGACGTCGTTAGCTGTCTGCACAGTAGTAGGAACGCCATGTGCTTCCCAAATTAATCTCAATCTTTCGGTACCGCTTTGGACCCAATCACCTGGACGAATCACGGATACCTTGTCTTCTGCGTTGGTTATGTTCGTTGACACAAATTTGTCGCCCAAGCATGACATAGACTATCAACGACATGACTCGCAATGCAATATGTATGTGCTTGTGATCCGTTGCTTGCTGGTCCAACTGAGCATATACTTCTGGGAGGTGGATAAGGGCATGTCAAAGTGACATTTATGCAGTTGCTTTCGGCAATCTCATGTATTAAGTATAATTGCACCTACAGCAAACATCTGCCGCTTACTATCATTGGGATATAGTGAACCGCAGACATTTGCCACTTGAGGCTTGGTCCATCTGAATCAACTGAGTACCATTGGCCAGTAAACAATTTTGACTACCTGCAGCATGGTCTAATGAGTTAAAAGAGCGACCTAGAATAGCGGAAGTGTTAGATACATTACCTATCGACCTAGGTCTTTCCTTGCCTTTATTCTGTCTCCCCTGCACCGGGTCCTCAGGCAAGAGGCCATTTGCAGATATCGACTCTGTCTGTTCGCTTCTGGTCAGAGTAGGTACCACCATGGAGGCGTTGGATAAAGCAGCACAAGGAGCGCTTCGGCACATTGAAGACAATAGGGAAACCCTCCGCATTGACCATGTGATCCTGGTGTTCATACATAACGTCCAACAGCTCGTCCGAGGAGGCGATAACGGGCTTGGGGAAGTTCATGAGGCTAGGGCTCCGAAAGGAATATGATTATTCGTGAATAATCATGGATATTTGCAAATATGAATAATGTGAATTGAATATGTTAAAAGGAGTAGTTATATTAAGTTGAGTATGCTTCTTGTTGGATGGTGGTGGGACTCTTCATCTATTTATCTGTTTCTTGTTGATCCCCCCATGACATGCATTGACCACCGTGATACCTAACAATATTCACAAATATTCATGAATATTCACGAATAATGATATTCCTTTCGGGGCCCTACTGACACGGAAAACGCTCTATCTAGTCCCCTCTCAAATGATCCTCTTTACGTGCAACCAACGAAACTCGAAGGTGCTGGAAAGAGTTCGACAGCGGAGGCGAATCATAGATGACACAATCCACTTGATCATTACCTCCTTTGACCGAAAAATACGTAGATATTGCTAATCAATAAATACCACTTTAAAGTACCTGCCTCAAGAGTTTCCCACTTTCCCACGTTTGGGCATTGATTGAAATTAAAACATATAGATGCCTAAGCTCTCTTTGATCTCAAGGTAGGTCTTCCAGGCACGTCGATGCTCGTTCTGAAGGATCTTTTGGTAACGAATCCAATGATTTTTCAGCACTGCTCTGTGTAGAATGTGAAGCGACTTTTGTCCTGTGTTTACCCAGTGGAGCATCTCAATAGCTTGGTCTTTGGTTCCCGTGATGCAAGAGATCATTCCAACAAGAAGAACGAGCCGCAAGGTATTGTGATGGGAGGGGCCAAGATATTCCTCAAATCCATTCCTAGCTTTCTCGAAAATCAGCTTTGCCTGTCTGAGATCTCCTTCTTCCCATAGTCTTTCGCCGACATTCTCCAAAGCTGCAAAACTAGCCACCGCGTTCTGGCGTAAGGGATGCTTCTTTCTCTTGTAGTGCCATTCACAGTTTCCTTCGTCGGTCACATCTTTAACCCGGGGTTTACTAGATGGGCCAACAGATTTCAGTAACCCGTTCTCTTCGCGTTTTGGGTCCATACTGTGAAATCATTTTACTCAATCGTGTTAGCCTTTGTACGCGAAGATTGGGGAAAGCAAGATCTATACGTTCAGGTGAATGCATCCGCAAAATAGCGTTGAATGATCCTTTGTGAGTTCAGGTAACCATGAAAAAATCTATAACAGGAAGTTTGGCAAATTGACCTCAACTGCGATGCAGAAGATGGAAACAGGTTTTGATTGCTTTGAAAATTCACTATTCCTAAACTGGTAATTAGACCTCGCCACACCCGGTTCATGGGTAGGCCAAGCCCAGCCGCGCTTAATGTGGTTAGGCGGAGTGCGAACCGCACCGCACCGCAAACCCGCGTCGTGGTTAGACCGCGATCAACCGCAGAAGAACCGCTTTGCATAACCGACCTAATTAGGCCATTCCAAGCCACATAAACTTTACTGATTCATATTAGTAAATTACAGTCTTTTATAATTGTTTTGGTTTGCAAGAGTCAGCACAATATGCCCGGTGATATACATGTATCATCGTCAAAAGTTTCAGGAAACTTGGTTGTATCTTGTAGAACCTGAGTTTTATATTGCATTTTAGCTGTCTTTAGACTAGCCAGATGTGGCGGTGGGTGACGGTAGCAGGAGTCATTGGTAAAATTTTATCGGGTAGTAGAAATATATATTGATCAAAAATATAAACATACAAGTGCTGCGCGTTCACCGTCCCAGCACATTTCTATTGACATTACACTTTAGAATTTTCCCAAGGTAACTTAGGAGCCATTAAGGGCACGTCTTCTCCTTGACCTATATCCACTCGACTTAATTCATGAACATCGTTTGTTTGAATTCTGGGGGGCGGGGGGTGGTTTTCTCCTAGAAACCGGGGGGTGGTGAGGAAACCCCAAATCGCCCGTAAGTTTGGGTTTGGTGCGGTTTTCTTTCTACTTAACCGCGAATAAACCGCGGTTACTGGGGAGCTCTATCTACGACATGGCCCGTCTTGCCCGCAAACTGGGATTCCGCTCTCCCGAAATCGACGGGTTGCTGGAGAATTCTCCGGATCACCAAATCGCGCGATCGGCTCTCCTACAGGCGCGAAAGCCGAGCCAATATCGATACGATGATCAGCGGTTTGATTTTCTGGTTCAGCGGATTGCGACATGTTTTGCAGAAGCAGTTCCTGACCAGCCCGACCTATCGCAAGGTCTCCTGGCCGACAATACCACCAAGGCGCATGCTCGTTCGGGGATTCCACGGACCCGAACCCATACCCAGGATGCCCCTTTCCTATTCGTCGATCGACTCTATGCTGGTGTAGAGGCCGCCGACACGATCACTAGCTTTTTTGTTCGCCGCTGTGTCTATTTTGCCTTTTTTGGAAAATCGGCAAACTTAAGAAATGCCACTGCGACAGAAGCTGGTGACGCGAGTAGCAGCCAAGGAGTCGACGGAGTGGAGAGAGTCGAGAGAAGATCATCGAGGCTGTTTGTAGAGAGGGACGGTTCATCAGCCTCTCACGAGCCCCGGCAACAAACGGTTCCACCAAGCTTGCCTCCCGACAGGGCTGGTTATGAGATCGTAATAAGACAGCATGATTCCCACCAGCCAATCCATTCAGATGATGGGATTGAGCCCATGGATTTAGATCCTCCAAGCCCGGAAAGTGACTATGTCATTCTAGGTCGCCGAGATCAAAGCTCTCCGGACGACCCTGCTCCCAAAAAATCAGAAGTGCAGAGCAATTCTATGCTGGAATTGATATCATGTTGCCAGTCTCCCGCCGCGGCTCCAGAAATTGGCGATGCCATGAGTGAAGGCACCCAAATCTCGCTGGAAACAGTGCAGCTCGGATGGAGCCAGGACGAACTGGGAACGGGCAGGAGTCAGGAACGAGAACCAGACACTGCATCTGAGCTCGATGTCAGTGTTCCAACACAGCAGCCACCTTTATCAGATAGATGCACTGTGTCCGAAGCCCGTAGGTCCTCTGGGCCGGAAGAACTAGAGGCGTTCCTTGACGGCCTGAGGAGGGCCCAGGAGGAGCAAGAGCAGTTAGAAAAGAGGATGGCGATGGAGCGTCTCGACGAAGAACTCAAGCCGCTTCATCACCAGTCTTCGCCTCCGGCTGAAGCGTTGTTTGCAATAGGAAATATGCGAGGAATGGCATACTCTACACTTTGTGACCAGCCTGTGGAAGCAATACACAAAGGCACCGAGCACACGCCAACTCAGAATGATCGAACGAACTCTCCTCCCCAGCCTCCGTTGCATGACGAATCCGACCTCCCACTCAAACAGCACGTTGAAATCAGGTTCTGGTCACTC
>JAGIKU010003839.1:0-20977 GCA_020086695.1 Penicillium sumatraense | reverse complement strand
CAGTGGAGACCCACGGCCTGCTCCCGACCAGCCACTTCGGGGCCCGAAAGCAGCGGTCCGCGGAGCAGGCACTCCTGTTTTTGCAGGAACAGATTTACACGGCATGGCGTGGCCGACGTGTGTTCAGTCTGATCAGCTTCGATGTCAAGGGGGCCTACAATGGGGTCTGTAAGGAACGTTTGATCCAGAGGATGAAGGCGCGAGGAATACCAGAAGAACTTCTTCGTTGGGTCGAGGCGTTCTGCTCCGAACGGACAGCGACCATTCAAGTTAATGGGCAACTATCTGAGGCTCAGCACCTGCCACAGGCTGGACTGCCTCAGGGCTCACCTCTGTCTCCAATCCTCTTTCTCTTCTTCAACGCAGACCTCGTGCAGAGACAGATCGATAGTCAAGGAGGAGCGATTGCCTTTGTGGATGATTTTACTGCCTGGGTGACAGGACCAACCGTACAGAGTAATCGGGAGGGTATCATAGCAATCATCAACCAAGCGCTCGACTGGGAGAGGAGGAGCGGAGCGACTTTTGAAGCAGACAAAACGGCGATTATACATTTCGCACCCAAGGCTCGCAAAGTAGATCAAGAGCCGTTCACTATCAAGGGACAGACGGTCGTACCTAAGAACAAGGTCAAGATCCTCGGGGTCCTGATGGACACGCGATTGAAGTACAAGGAACATATTGCCAGGGCAGCGTCCAAAGGCCTGGAGGCAGCGATGGAGCTTCGACGACTTCGAGGTCTCTCTCCAGCGACAGCGCGGCAGCTGTTCTCGTCGACAGTAGCTCCAGTGGTGGACTATGCCTCGAACGTCTGGATGCACGCCTTCAAGAATCAAAACATGGGACCGATCAACCGGGTGCAAAGGGTAGGAGCGCAAGCAATTGTGGGCACATTCCTCACTGTTGCGACCAGCGTAGCGGAGGCCGAGGCCCATATCGCCACGGCCCGACACCGATTCTGGAGACGAGCCGTGAAGATGTGGACAGACCTCCACACACTACCAGAAACCAACCCTCTTCGCAGGAACACAGATCGGATCCGGAAGTTCAGGAGATACCACCGCTCGCCACTATATCAAGTGTCAGATGCGTTGAAAAACATCGACATGGAATCGCTGGAAACCATCAACCCGTTTACACTGGCACCATGGGAGGCACGCGTGCAGATCGATGATGAGCCCATTCACGAGGGGTCAACTGTACCAGGCGGATCAATGCAGATCGTGTTCAGCAGCTCGGCGCGGAATGAACTGGTCGGGTTTGGAGTGGCGATTGAGAAACAACCACCACGCCAGCGGAAAGTGAGACTGAAGACCTTGTCTGTTACGTTGAGTGCGAGAACAGAGCAAAATCCATTTTCCGCGGAGCTGGCAGCAATGGCGCACACACTGAAGACAATCGTGGGATTGAAAGAATATAGAATCACAGTGACCACGACCAACAAAGCCGCGGCCTTTACGTTGAAGAACCCGCGACAACAGTCGGGCCAGGAATTTGTCTGTCAAATCTACAAGTTGATGAGAAGACTGCAGAAATATGGAAATCAGATCAGCGTCCAATGGATCCCCACTAGCGAAGACAACAAGTTACTAGGGCTGGCGAAAGAGCAGGCTCGAGCCGCGACACAAGAAGATGCTATCCAGCAAGGACAGGTCCCCAAAATGAAATCGACGACTCTCAAGGTCGCGCGTGCCCAAGCAATCCCCAGCCGCAAGCTGCCCGAGAACGTAGGGAGACACTCCCGACGAGTGGATACCGCACTCCCAGGAAAACACACGCGACAGCTGTATGACCGACTATCGTGGAAAGACGCGAGCGTGCTGGCTCAGCTCCGCACCGGCATGGCGAGACTCAATGGATATCTCTTTCGAATTAATGCCGCCGAGACAGACCAATGTGCATGTGGACAAGCAAGAGAGACAGTGGACCACTTTCTCTTTCGATGTCGGAAGTGGACCGCGCACCGGACAGATATGTTACAATGTACCGATACACACCGAGGGAACCTATCCTTCTTCTTGGGAGGGAAGTCACCTGCCGATGATCAAAAGTGGAAACCGAATTTGGAAGCAGTGCGAGCGTCAATACGATTTGCGATCGCTACGGGCCGACTTGAGGCCACCTAGACTTGCCGACGAGCTGATAGAATACCTCACCTTACTAACCCCAACACCTTGTGATCGACGGTAGACGCGCTTCAACTGCCGAAGATAGGATGTTGAACACTTGAAGAAGCGCCTTCAAGCCAGTCTACTAACTAATACTAACCACAGGGACCAACCATGAGATTGAAAGTTGAAATGGCAAATACGGGAGAAATTACTGTATGGGCTCCAAGGAGACACGGCGTATACCCAAACATGCATGTACTGGTAGTTAAGTGATAGTTGCCCTTTCGGCTCAGCCGCCGGGCGTTAATGAATTGTGTGTGTGTGTGTGTAAATGGATAGTAGCTATGGATTCGCGTGGAGCAGCACCCAAACCCTCTACTGTACGAGAAATGGCCAATATTCATGCGGCGCGTAGATCAATTCCCCCATTAACTGCTGGCGTTAATTGGGCATCAACATTTGTCAAATGCCACTATGAGCTTCGAGCTCATTTTTCTAGGCCATATGATTATAAGCGTGCTTTTAACGAAGATCCAAAGGCTATTAAAGAGTGGTTTTTGATGGTGCAACGTGTGACTGAGGATAATGGGATTCAACCAGAGGACATCTACAACTTCGATGAGGTTTGATTCGCGATGGGCCTTATATCAGCGCAGAAGGTAGTTACTCGAACAGAATAATACGGTGCAGATGGCTATTCGCTACCACCACGTATTATTTACAAGGGCAAAGTTGCTAATATAGGTTGGTCTGAAAATCTACCAAAAGTCTGGCGGTCTGAAGTCTCGAACAATGGCTGGACAACCGACGATATTTGCCTTCGCTTGCTACAAAAACTATTTACTTCGCATACAAATTCGTATTTACGAGACCGATTTCGACTACCGATTCTCGACGGCCACGGAAGCCATCTTACAACCCAATCCGACGGAATCCGTGCAGAAAATGATATTATTATTTCTCTTTGTATGCCTTCACTTTCATCACATCTACTTCAACCGCTTGGTGTTGGATGTTTTTAGTTAAACGCGCATACGATCGCTTTATAAGCGATCTTGCGCGAAGAGGATATAACCATATCGGCAAGTTTGATTTATAAGATAATTACCAACACGCGCAGCTCGAAGCCTTCCAAAAGCCAACTGTTATTCAGTAGCTTTGAAGCTAGTGGCCTAGTGCTAGTCGATACAGAAAGAGTGCTTTCAAAGCTTAATATCTCTTTACGAACACCTACACCACCAAACAGCCGGCCAAGCAGCAGATCTAGCCACTTTACACCAAAAACACCTAGAACTGTGATCCAGCTACAAAAGCATGCTTGACTGCTCAAAAGTTTGAACAGCCTGTATTGATAGGAAATTGAGAGCAAAATTTAGGACTTAACCCAAGACCTGACACATTGCATTGGGTTCAGCTTGTTCATCTGATGCCCTTGATCCCGAGATATCTGCTCTCTCCAGTGAAATGTGGGCATATTATTCGCCATCCTTCAGGTAAGCCAAGAACGTGCAAAAGGGAAGAATCGTATGTTAATCTGCGATCATCATGGCTCTATTTTACCTTCGAATTCATTCAATTTTTGCGAGCAAAGGATTTTTGTTTTTATTTTTTCTTGCCCCACACAGCCGTCATATCCTTCAACCTCAAGATGTCGGTGTTCTTGGCGTATAAAACCATTGCCATTCTGAAGCAATTGAAGCAACAACAGCACCAGGTTATCTCAAGATTACGACAGATAATTTTTTAGCTGTAATTAATGCAGTACGGGTAAAGTCATTCAAAAGCAACAGTACCACATGTGGATTTAAATTACTTGGCATCTAACCAGATGACCCGCATGTTGTATACAAATTATTACCGGATTACGTTGAGATGGACCGATATTATACACCTCCTTTAGATTTAACAGACTCCGACCCAGTGAAAACACCAAGTACTATTGCACGCTCCTAAGGGTGTTCAGGGGAATCGCGTTCTTGAAAGTATAAGGAGCTTACCAAAGGCACTCAATGTATGCTGTGCGATCTTGAGCAATTCCTCAATGATTGCACCTCTAATCAAACCGCATTGCAAGCTCGCCAGGCTCGCCGACGTATTGCTAGAGAAGGAATGAAAATAAATGGTATCGTATCATCTCAATGGGTGGCAAGAATGTAGCGAAATGGTCAAAAAGGGAGTGATTTAGATGCTTTAGATTGAGCAAGATGGCAATGGAAGAAGGTAATGGTAGAGCCGCGTAAGTATAGCAGGATGCATGGTCTAAAAAAGTGGGATCGGTTTATCGAACTCCTAGCAGCTATTTCATTAAATAGTCCATACACTTTGGCTTATATCGTGTGTTAAATAAAGCTTCCAATTGAAAGTTAGCGGATTTCAATGTTTGGACCCATTCCATGTTACGGTGCGGGAGCCTCGTTATAGGGTCAGTGTAAAATATGGTAATATTTTACTAGGGGCCCGGTATTGGAAGAGCGGTCTGACTGGACTGGCCACGATGAACTTCCGGGGTTGTTTGGATCCACAATACGTCATTTTTCGCCCAAAGATCTTCTGGCCATTTGTTCAGGCTCTCAAGTGCCGGTCCGCTCTCTGCTGATCAAGAATGAACTCCACAGTTACATACCAGCACTGCCTACGCCTCGTCGGAATTTAGATTAGTAACGACGCGCGGGTTCGCAGAAAAAAGCCTCCTAGAGGAGAACGCAGTCAATGTCGCGGAATAAGTTAGCTAAGAAAGAAGTTTGTACTGTAACGAATCCAGTTCGTGAAATTGGACAAAAGCTGTTAGGTATGTGTTTCACGCAAGGGGGTTTTCATTGGGTATCATGACGTATCTTGACCGAGCATTCCTGGCGGTAATTATACTTATCTACCGGAGTTTCTTCACTGTTCCACGCAGGCAAAGAAGGGTATTCCTCCGTTTCGTTTATGATACCCACGCATACCTAGATACCGGTTCGACTCTGCTACAACATACACCCTTTGTGCACTCTGACTATTTTGAAATTACACGCAGCTGTTCGGCCTCCCAGGGTTCCGCAATGGCAGCAAATCCGCATTACACGCGTCCAGATCGGCATCATGGTGGCTGTTCCAGGGACGATATCGAAAATGAACCAGATTGGGCCAAGACACATAATCACCGGATCGGATTTCGTGATCGCAATAATCGGCATCCGGGCTACACACATATCGGAGATGACTGGAATACAGAACAGGAACGGAGTTTCTTAGCTCAGGCGAAGAGAGAAGCGGACGAACTCAATAAGGAACTGGAGAATCATGACTTGACCAATGTCCGCGATTTCATGACCAAGGAAGAAGTGTGTACTGGTGTCAATCTACCCTGCGTCTTTGAGCTGTCATTGATTGACTTCGCTCCCTCTAGGATTATCATTTGAGGTTCCCTCAGAACCACCCACGGGGCTGGCGCTACGTGCTTCACACCACTGAAGACTTCATCAAATACAAACAGGACTGGCCTGTCAACGTGAAAAGTCGTCAGCAGCAGGAAGAAGAGAAAAAAAAGAAAAAACAGGAGCGCGGGGAAGACGACGACCAGAAGCCACAGAATGAGCATGAGTGGCGACGGCATCGCGGCGAAAACGAGACACACAACGAGGCACATGCGGTTGAACAAAAGACCGGTAAAGGCGGTCATGGAGGTAAGACAGGTGGAAAGGAAGATCTGCGGGACAAGTACTCGCCGCAGGAGCTATCTTTGCTGCGCTTGCTACGGTCTGAGAGCAAGTACATGAAGACACTAAACGAGAACGATGGCAAGGTCATATCCTCTGTCAATCTACCGGAGGAACAGGGCATTTCTATTGATGAGGCCGATCAATTCACCCCTGACAATTGGATTCCACGATCTTCCCACCTCATCCGCCTAACAGGCAAGCATCCGCTCAATGGGGAGCCTGAATTGACAAGCCTCTATGAAGCGGGCCTTGTCACTCCAAATCTACTGCACTACGTTCGAAACCATGGTCCTGTTCCCCATTTGCTTTGGGAGTCTCACAAAATTGATGTCGAGTGTGGAAAACTGATCCTATCCATGGATGACCTCGAAAGAGACTTTGAATCCATCAACATTGCGGTGGCTTTGGCCTGCGACGGCAACCGGAGGAAAGAGCTGAACATGATCAGACGATCAAAAGGTTTCAATTGGGGCGCTGGGGCTATTAGCTGTGCATATTGGAAAGGACCTCTTCTGCGGGACATACTTCTTGCCGCAGGCGTCGAGAATACTGACCATCACGGGAGAAGTCAGCGTTGGGTCCATTTCGAAGGCGCAGACGAGCTCAGCGAGGGCAAATATGCGACATCAATACCATTGGCATATGCCATGGACTCTGAGAATGACGTGATCTTGGCCTACGAAATGAACAATGTGCGACTGCCCCCGGACCACGGCTATCCAGTGCGCGTAATGATTCCCGGCTACGTGGGTGGTCGTTGCGTCAAATGGCTCCATAAAATCTGGATTTCCGACAAGGAGAATGATAGCTATTATCATATTTGGGACAACCGAGTGCTGCCTAGCTTCATTCGTGATATGGACTCGGAGTTCTCTCACACCATGTTCAAGCACCCAAGTACGGTCTGCAATGAGCAGAATCTCAATTCAGTCATTGTGAAACCCGAGCATGGAGAGATGATCAAGCTGTCAGATATAGACAAAGAAAAATCTTACCGGATTGCAGGTATCGCATACGACGGTGGCGGCCATGAAGTTCAACGGGTGGAAATCAGTCTGGATGGTGGGAAAACGTGGCTGTATTGCATCCGCAGGGTGAGTCTATCCGTCCGTCAGTATTAGTATCGCACCGGGTTCCTAAGCTGTCGTGACCAGTTTCCTGAATACCCAATCCGGCATGGGAAAAAGTTCTGGACCTGGCTTCATTGGTACGTGGATGTCGGGCTGTCGCATCTTGTTCGAGCCGATAGCATAGTCGTCCGCAGCTTCAATGTCTTTAAGAACACGCAGCCGAAAACGCCATCTTGGAACATTATGGGGTAAGTCAACGTTTTTTCAACAACTCAAGAAGATCAGCTGATCATGTATAGTATGATGAACAATTGCTGGTATAAGGTTCTCCCAGAGATCCGGGATGGTAATGAAAGTGTCGGCTCGTCGCTTTACTTCCGACATCCGTGCGAGCCTGGCACGGGAACGGGAGGCTGGATGAAACCATCGACGGAGAACCGCATCGAAAGCGTCAAGCATGAAGCGGCGTCACCGCAAAAGCAGTTCACACGTGAGGAGATTGAAAAGCACAACGAGGAACACGATTGCTGGATTGTTATCAACGGCAAAGTGTACGATGCGACGAGTGTGCTTGACTGGCACCCTGGTGGCAAGGCACCAATAATGGCACATGCGGGCAAAGTCCATGCCGACACCACAGATGAATTCGAGAGCATCCATGATGACTACGCGGAGCAGAAATTGAGTGGTATTTAACAACATGATCACGCATTCATTTGTCACAGAAATGACTGACTGGACCCAGATTGCGTTCTCGGGGTTGTCACCGAAATGACGATGGGGTATATCAAGAAGCAGGCCGAGGATGCAGCCACAGAGAAGGCCAACTCGTCAAAGAAAGGATTAGAGACTGTTTTGGACCGTCACCGGTGGAATGCTGTCTGCTTCAAGAGAAAGCAGCAGCTTTCGGAGGACACTTGTCGGTACACCTTCTCGCTACCGCCGGACACGAAGAAGCTCAACCTTGGCACCTGCCAACATCTTCAACTGGGATTCCATTTCAGGGATCGGCTGGTGGTCCGGCCATATACGCCCACACGACCTGTCTTCGAAAGAGAGGATGACGGAACATTCGACCTGGTAGTTAAGACATATGGTCCGGATCAATCTCAGCCAGGTGGAACAATGAGCAATATCCTCGATTGCCTGCGTCCTCGCGAGGAAATCGAAGTTAAAGGACCAGCCGGTGAGATCAAGTATGTCGGCCAAGGGAAGTTCATCATCGATGAGAAAGAACACCATTTCCTCAATGTTAGCCTTGTCCTAGGTGGATCCGGTATCACTCCAGGATATCAGCTTATATCACGAATCCTGCGTGCCAAAGAACAAGGTGGCAGAGAAGATAACACCAATATCAAGGTTATCGATGCGAATAAGACCGAAGGTGACATATTGTTGAAGGCCGAATTGGATAAATTTGCAAAGGACAGCCCTGATCAATTCAAGATCACGCACGTTCTTTCGCATCCTGATGACAGTTGGGGTGGAGAAAAAGGCCATGTCTCGAAGGAGGTTTTGCAGAAGTATGCATATGGCCCCGAAAAGGGAAATATGGCATTGCTATGTGGTCCTCCGACGATGATTCAGAAAGCAGTGCTTCCGGCGCTTCTAGAGATTGGGTACAACGAGGACGAAAATTTGTTTGGATTTTAATGTCGTTGGATTAGTGTAACAGACTTACGAATTGCACAATGAGTATCACGGATTAACATCGCAGGGCTGTTGTACGAAGTTTCTGGGCACTAACCATCCATCTGATGACGTGGACTACGTTGGACTAATATGAACTTAATATCTTTCATGGTAAGTAAGGCCTAACAGTATCGGCTAAAACCCCCGCTAAGCATCGCGACTTAGTGGGAGGCCGGTTAATCAAGGACCAAGGCGTCCCTGTGTCTGTACTAAACAATCAATTTGGCTTTCTTGGGCGGCTTCTGCTATATACTTCGTTAACATTTTCTTGCTTAATCATCTCGTAAGCATAGTCACGTAATTCGGCCGCCCAGGCCACCTACCCTCAGTAAAGAATTTCATATTGGCATATCTCAACCAACACTATCGATTCAGCTAAATACGACGATTTTAACATGAAGTAATGCTGCTGCCAATCACCCTGCATCCACTATAACTAGACGGAGCCCTGGTAGTCGATGCAGCTGCCCGATTAGGCAATTTGTCTGTGTATGCGAATCTATCTGAATAGCTTTATCTATTAATTTATCTATTAAATCTTGCTGCTGAGCAAGCTGTAGGCTCACCTCAACTGGAAGCTCATTATCACAGGGTATCTGCCTCTTAGTTCGATTGCGTTTCTGGTGTTCTTTCTCATTCGCTGTGCGTAGATTCGTATTCTCTTGCGCTAGTAGCGCAGTATTGTGTAGTGCTATGCAGTGGTCTTTGATGATCTGATCTAGTATAGTTTCGATGGGTTTGGAGGGCTTTTCGACCGCTGTTTGAGTAGATTTATGTGTATTGAAGCTTGCTTTTGTAGCTAAGTTATAGTTTTAGGTGTTTTTGGTGTTTTTGGTGTGTATTGGCTAAATCTGCTGCTTGGCCGGCTATTTAGTGGTGTAGGTGTTCGTAAAGAGATATTAAGCTTCGAGAGTATTTTTTCTGTATCGGCTGGCACAAGGCCACTAGCTGTGAAGTTATTCAGAATAATAGCTGGCTTTTGGAGGGTCGCTAGTCGCGTAGATTGATAATTATCCAAAAACTCAGATTTATCTAGATGGTTATATCCGCAATGTGCAAGATCGTTGATAAAACGACTGTATGTACGTTTAAATACCGCAAGATATCCAATACCAAGTGGTTGCAATAGACGGGGTGAATGTGGAGGTATGCAGAGAGGGATAATATTGTTTCCTGCACAAATTTGGTCAAACTCGGGTGTAAGATGGCTTCTATGGCCGTCAAGAATCAATAGTCGAAATCGCTCTCGTATGTGCAAATTTGTGTGCGGAATAATACCTGTCGCCAGCATAGACCAATTTTATCAGTAGTCCAGCCATTATTTGCAAACCCAAATCGCCAGTCTTTTGGTAGATTATCAAACCAATCTGCAGCAAGTCTTCGCATCCAGAGCTGCACACATTGTCCTGATGTGCCTCCCACCGTGAACGAACCGCGAGGTCAATCCAGAGAAGTTGATTTAAAAAATGATTTACTTCTGCAAGCAAGACCAATTACAAGACCATGCGGGAAGGCGGAAACCCCTCAGTGACACACCGGCCGTAGCTAATACTGCCCAGGCAGCGATGTGAAAGACCGTACTGGCTGGACTGCCAACAAGGTGTCTTGCAAGCGTAGATAGCGCAGATGTAACAATCTTCGATGTTTGGGAGCTATCACTGAGCTATTTCGTGCAACTGAAATCCCTTGGCTATAATTAGTCTCGATAAGCGAGCGTTCACATGACGCTACATCTGTGCCCATTCGTCCATCTTCGTGGCCCCATCAACCAGCCAGGGGGATTTCTTGACCCTGAAGAGACTGGTGCAGTGTGATCAGTAGACGAGGTGTACAGTCGAGAGCACCTCACAACGTCATTGAACGTCTTCTCTACATCTGCATCATACTTGGCGGACGTTTCAGTGAACCAACAGTTTAGTGACTTTGCAAGCATTCGACCTTACCTGAGCGAAACTTCTCGCTGGGCTTGTAAGTCGCCTTTGGTACCAACTAAAACGACGACTGGTGGATGGATACATGTTACGCTATTTTGTGTCGTATTTTTGGTTCTCATCTCCTTTTGTGTTTCTTCAATGTGGTTGTGGTACGCTCGAACCCGAGAAAAGGATGATCGAGAAGTAATGCTGTATGCAATAATAAAGGCGTCGCTTTGGGTGATGTACTGCTCGCGAAACGTAGCGTATTCCTCTCGCCCCGCAGTGTCGAGAATCTCGAGTGTACAAGGCCGGCCATCAACTACTATTCTCGTTCGATACGAATCATCAAGTATCGGTTCAAATCCTTCGGCAAATTGATCTAAACAAAGCTTCATCCTCCCCTGATTAATACCACCCGACAGCGCTAGAAGAGAACTTGATTAACTCGCACAGCTAATGCTGATTTTCCAACATCACCATCCCCCACAACTGTCAAGGTCAGGTTGTCGGACATGGATGCCCGGAAGTGATATTTGACTTGAAATACGTACTAAATTGGCCAATTTTCCTTAGCCCTGAGGTGGCACTTCATCAAAATGTTTTTAACTTTCACATGATATCAAGTGACGTCACATTTTAAGGATGACCGTTGGCCACTCACAACGCCTTACTCACATGACCGAGCCGTGGTAACATGCGAGGTTTCCCGTCGCAGATAGCAACTAGATAGACATATTGTTTTTATACGTACACAGATCACTCAAGAGCTAGAGCCTATCATAGAATGAGTGCATTCTCAACCAGAAGAACTAAATCGACTAATGCCGTTGTGCGCAAACGGAGAGAAACAATATAGGGTAGAAAATGTGCGCTTGAGATGCTTTTTCAAGGTGATGAAACAGAAGCTTGTTCTATCTCCAAATCTTCTGGGCAAAGTGAATAGGCTATTGACACACTATGGTTTGATAGCAATCCTTCTATACTAAATATTTTCTGGTATAAAAACGGTATCTGATTGAGTATACGAAGCATCACCACCCAAACAGTGGTTAGCCCACCATGCGCAAGAGTCACTTCAAGTTTGCGAACCTCAGCTAATTGTAGTCTTCTGAGGATCGTTCATGCCCATCCGAGAATCGATCCCGAGAGTATAACTAAAGCCATAAGGCCTTGAGGAATTGTTACTAAAGAGCATGCCAAGCTTTTCATCGGGGTCTTCTAAAGGCGCAATGTATTGAAGTGCTGCAAGCGAATCGTCTTCGCTCACCGGTGTACTCTATGGAAGTCCTTTAGACAGCGCTAACGGAAAAAGATAAAGCAGAATGTTATAGTGCAGATATTGTTAATGTGGGTATTTTATTCACGCCACTTGATAAGGGCTACTCTGATTGTCGCATTTTATTCTGCGATATAGTGTTCAGTTGATTTGTGATGAACTAAGTGTGATGCAGGTCAATGAAGAAGCCACATGTCGGAAATCAGCTTCGGGTGTTTATAGACGGACTCGAATTGATTTCATCATAATTCGGCGTCAGGTATTTTGCTGTACTGTAATAGACACATTTGAAAAACCAAAGTCTGTAGAGTAACACTGATCCCTAACTGTTAGCTTCCGTTTAGCGCTAGTTTAGACACAACACTTGGTCCGGAAGTGCATACCTAGTGGCCAAATACGGCTGTTTCTGCCGCTCTGAAGACACATTAAATTCTGACTAACGACGGTGAAGCCGCAGCCAATCGTGTCAGGTTAAGGGTGCTGTCGAAGCATCGCATGGTATTTTCATCACAACATTGCGCTCGTGCGGAAAATCCACATTGCGCTCCTTATTGAAACCTATCGATTCTTTGTTGTCTGAAGATACTGTCCTGTGTGATCCTCCTATGATAGGGGCTTCCGCATGTCCTGAGTAATGTTGACGCTGAGCTTGGCCCCTCAGGCTTAATGACCCTGGATCCGGTAGTGGCCCTTTCCACTGCTTCAAAGGTTCCGAAGCGCCCGGCTTCGCTGATCAGCTTGTCCGATTATCTTTTTGTTGATTTTGAAGACTGTAATTCAGACATTTCTCAGTCAGTCAGGGAACATTTCCTATGCCAGATATGACTTGGACGAACTCACTTTTTGATGCAAGCTGGACTGAGAGGCCAGCTGTTTCGGCTATGGATGATAGTGTATATAGCTCTGTCTGGACATCTCTCTTGTAGGACCAAGGCTGGGTCAACTTCTGGAGTAGTCCAGAAAGGACTATACTATGCTAGAACTCAGACAGCTCGGCAATGGCCTCCGAATCATAGAGATGGTAATAATGGGTGCCAGCTCCTTTATTCTCAATCTTGCAGTTGCTTGCAGTGATAATATCTGACCAGCTGATCGGTTTCAATGTGGTGTTTTGTCCACGCTGAATGGCCTTTGTGCTGGGAGATCCAAAAAGAGTATCGATTCCTTTCATGAGCTGGACACTGATCATCGGGGCGTCAAAGATACCCGCAAGGCTACTATTTCTTCGGAACTGGGTTGATAGGTTTTGCGAATCCTCCAAGGCGGAGCAAAGCTTTTCTTGTAGCGGCTGAAACTGTTCCAGTAACTTTTCTCGCAGCCCCGACGAATAGTCACCGTATCGGTTTTGATCTTTACCATTGTCCATTCTGCAGTCGTGTTGATCGATGCTATCCTAGATGGAATCTGGCTTCGAACTTTGGACTGCCCTGGCTCTCTTCGGTGGAGGAAAGGTTTTGAGCTGTACCCGTACTGGTGAATTTGGGCTAGATGGCGTCTTTATCTCCTTGAGAAGGGGACAAGAATGAAATGGTATATGGTCGGACAACGACGGTCCCCGAGTGGCTAGAGAACAGTATATATAAATGCTTATCAATACCAGAAGAAATTCGGGGCAGATACGTCCAGGGAGCACTCTTCCGTAGTGGAAGACGCTGTTGCCCTGATCACACACCAGTCATGTTCGGATTCGCATTCAGGAGAAAGTGAAAATTTAGGCGTAAATTGTCTTTGATGGTTCAGGAATCCACCGGGCAACGTTGACGAACAATCAATTCTTCCACCGCCACTGATAATTTAGTTTGCCCACTCCATGGCTCGCAGAAACCTAGCCTGTGTTGATCGATTTCCTCGCAGTTGAACACTACTGTTCATACGTGGACCAGTGGTAAATGCGAGCACCAAGATTGGATTCGCCGGAGCCATAGGTGATAAGTTACCCGACCAATCCCAACCGTATTCTGGGAAAGGGCATCCGTGGCCTAAATGGGATCTGCCCGTCATTCACTCAGCCTGCGGATGTCGACTCAAGATCTGTATGGCATTAACGGGGAATGCGCCCCTCTCTCGCGTGAGCCGGTTATAAGCCATTTTATTTTACCACTTGGTACATATAGTGGAAGCAGTTGATGCAGATCCCAAAAATCAAGGTTTCGATGCAAGGCAATTGCCCGCTTAGAGATCATGTTGCAATAGGCCCGCATCAATAAGCATTCTGAATCTGCGAAAAAGCTAGTCGCGCAATATCTCCTTCTGTACCGTATCAATAAGACATTTGGCTTGTTTTGCGAACAGATAAAACGTTGTCCGATTTGTTTGGGCTGTGCTTTGGGGAATTTAGAATTACTTCTGTTCATTGGAGCATGACGGAGCCATTGAGAAACGGAGACGATGAAAAAAAAAAAAAAAAAAAAAAAAAAAAAAGAAAGGGTTGGCCGCTAATAATATCACGGTCTGGAAGCAACGTGAAGGATTGATGGGCCAAGCATGGGATTCGTCACGCATCATGGCCCGAGGCTGAATTTTTCAGGTCGTTGAAACCCTGGATTTATTTGGAGATCTTGAGCGTTGTCGAGCTGTGATTTCCATATGAACGGGACGTGGAGGCTCTGAATAAGGTTTGACTTGTATAATTTGCCCGAAGTCCTATTTTGGGTAAGTATGACGTGGAACCTTGATCTCACCAAATTAGAATTTTTTAATCGTGCCCTTGCGTCAAAATCGGCACAGTCTGTACGACACGGGCCCCTGGCGAGTATGCTGGGAACTGCTCTCGTCCAGGATATTTCGGTAGCGTTAGAAGATCAGTAGCGCCCGAAATCTGGCGCACGAGCTGAAAAGACGCTATCTCCGAGCCTTATACGTAGGCATCATTTCTTCCATTAAACGTAGATAGTTTTTGATGATTTGGTATTGATAACCTCGCAAAAGAGAGGTTGCCGTCCTGGGATATTTAGAGTCGGGATCACAGAGGAAAAACGAGAATACACTACTACTCTGGGGAAAACAATCATGATCTGACATTCTTTAGCAAGAATCATAGCTATTGCGGAGTTATCGCATCCTGGATTGCTGTGTAGCCGTAAAACATTTTGTTCTATATCGCTTACCGCCTTCGCTAATCGAGGGCGACATTTGAGGTCATTTAATTCCAAGAGCCAGCTGAAGGTGCCTGGTGTACGAGGATCTTTTGTCCGCCTCTGCACATTGAAGCCCTCTTGAGGCTCCGTGATGAATAGATCTGCAATGCGGAGTGCTGCTTTGTTTACTTGTAGTCTTCAATGGACATGTAGAAGTGGACAGAGCCGTAATTCAGATCCTTCTGGAACACCTAATATGAGCTCCAAACAGTATGGTGGACGCCATCCCCCCATGAAGCTCGAAGAAGCATGTGAGGAAAAGGCCACTGCCGCGAAGGCAGGAGAATGAGTAGAAACATAATTATATCACTTAGCCTCGAAAGTTTCGGTCGGTTGTGGACTCGACCTCTCAACAGACTCGGGGAGGGAAAGGGGCGGTGATCATGAGTAATGAGCGACCGCGGAGATGCGTTGCACTTAACCCTAAGTAAGGCATTGGGGTCGAGGAGGCGAACCACCTAAGCGCTCACGAAGCAAATCAGCCAGCTATTGGGCATACGAGAACCTCGACTTGCATGAAGTACTTGATACTATTGGTCGTTGGAGCCAATGAAGCTAACCATCGACGGCAACTGGAGCACCCAGTTCCTACGCCCCTCCCTGGTGCTTCCTAAAACCAAACTACTGGCTCTCAGCGAATGTTGAGTCATAAGACTGGCACCTACCTAGATTCGAGTCTGACTAGAAACTGGCTTGCGTTTTTTCAGATGTCAAGGATCAAAACCTAGTGAGTTGGCATAGAGGAAAGAAGGAAGCTTTGCATGGCCCCACCCGAAAATTAGTGAAGCGCCCAATCAGGTCGGAACACGACGACACAGAAGCCGTCCATCATAGTCCCGCATAGTAGACGGCTCCATCACATTCCTACTGTATCCCATTGAGGATATTGCGTCTACCACTAGTTGTATTTTCACTTAGCTCAGGTTGGGGTATAAATAGCATTGTATCTTTATCATTTTCTATTTTGATGTGGGATAGGATCGGACAAGGCAAAGATCGGTCGCAACTTTCGCAATGTGTTCAATTGAACCTTTCATATGAAAAGTTGCGTGTTCGAGAGCCAGAACGCCCTTGATCGGCCCCTTCGTGGCTCTCTTGATAGGTTTCCAAGACTAGTGGGAACGGGCCCTGATTCAGAATCAATTTGGTGACAAGGAATTGACAAAGAAAAGTTAGTTCAGCGACCAATCGAAGCGCAGGAGTTAGCGCGCGATTTTCCCGCGCGCTATCCGAAGCAGAAAGGATCAGCATGGCCGCAAATCGTCAACTCGCCATTATATCTATTCCCCGCACCCACATGTCATTAGAATCAATCGAGCGTCCTCCTGCCCTCTTTTCTCCTCTCTCAACTCAAGGAATACCAATATAACAAGTGTTTGCTATGGCGGAGGTTGTCGGTACCGCATCCGCCATTACCACCTTCGTAACCCTGGCCCTCGAGGGTACTTTGGTCCTCTATCAGACAATCCAGAGCCTACACTCGCGAGAGAAGGTAATCCGCGAGCTTCGTCAGGAATTGGAAGCTCTCCAGGGGGTTCTTCAGACACTTTGGGAGTCAGTTGGTAAACTTGATGTTGATTTAGCGTCGCTGGAGCAACCACTCACAAGGTGTAAAAATGCCTGTGAGGATTTCAATAACCTAATCAAGAAATACACATCTCATTCGACGGAGGAGCGGAGTAGTAAGAGGGACTGGTTCAGAATTAGGTACATGGGGGAGGATATTTCGGGGTTTAAGAATATGTTGGCGGGGTATAAGTCAACGATTTCCATTGCACTGGCTTACGCAAACTTGTGAGTTTCTAGTCTTCATTCCCGGATTGGTCTGACATTTTGTCACAAGACGCACCACGACGACTACCAGATCTGTTATTGAGGAATTTAAGGACCTTATTGAGAACACCAAATATGATCTGGAAAACCACCTGGACAGTATTCGAGCGCGGCTACAGATAGCGTGTGAGAAAGGCTATGTGGTTGCTGGCGTTGAGACATCAGAGCTTCAAATGATGGAGGATGAAAAGAAAAGCACGCAAAAGAGCCTGGAGATTTGTGAGGGCTTTCTTTCATTTATACACCAGTCCCGGCCTGGTCTACTGGGTGATACCGAAGATGCCTCAAGTTCTGCTTCAAGGTCTGTTGAACCTATGTCCCTGCCTATCGCGCCTAGTCTACCATGGTTGATAAATGCAGAGGGACTGAGCTCTTTGCACAAAGAAGTTACAAGCTGGAGACTGCGGCTGCTTCGTCATCTTTACGGACTAGATCAAAATATTCCAGCACAGCAGCGTTCTCTGATGTGTTCGGACAACAAGCAGACATCCGAGAGTCAAAGTATCAGGGAGGAGTTAAGCGGAACAGAAGCACTTTTGGAGTTTTGCAAGCAAGCTGAGGAAGAAGCGAACCGCCCAAGAACCCATCTTTTCGAGGATGTTATCGCAGGTGACAACAGCCGCCAAGCCGTTGTCACAACCCTCGATGACCTTATATCTGCCAAGCGCATCAAAGTCGGTAACAATTCAGATCAAGCGCTTGGGAATATGTCCGATGCGAGTATTCAGAATTTCTTTCGTCTCGATGTCCACTCAACCGACCAAGACAGCAAAGCAGGAAAGCGACCAGAAATGACGAAGAAATAAGATTTGAATTCCTTTCTTCCAGTGAGAACCATGTTCGATTTAACAACTAAGGATTACGTTGATTGCGATTGCTTAGTTCATGGTTATCACTGCTTAAAGTCTCTTTCAATAATTGGGAATTAAGGTTATGAAATCATGTGCTGCTTATCATGGAATCTTGAAACGTCATTTGTCGCTGGAATCGGACCACTACCAAATGCATTATATAGATTTTTATATTCCAGGGACCTACGCGTTGCGGCTAGTCAGTCTCTCTGGTCCCTATCAAATTGTATGAGCAGAGGCAACTTTTCAGTTTAGACAATTTGCATATCTTTATTGAACAGTAGGATAGTGTCCAAACCGCTTTCCGACATTATTTTGATTCAGACGCGCTGGCATTGTATGAGGAGATGTGGTCGATTGATGATTTACCCGCGCACAGAATGCATGAGTGCGGGGCATCCTAGCTCTACGCTTCCGCAGGTTGCTCTCCCGACCAACACTCGCAGAAATGTTTTGTTACTTTGGTAATATGCTTCCGTTGAGTTGATATTCGGCCATTCCTTTTTGTAATGAAAGAATAGCAATCTCCAAATTATCATCACTATTTGTCCATATTTGGTTCCCAACTTCGCTTCTGTAAAGCAGTCATCGGCCTTGATGAAATTTCACAACGGCCCAGAAGTGGTTTGCGCAGTCTCTGCGCCGTAATATTCAAGGCTTCTATGATGCTCGATGGACTCCAACCCTTCCATAAATTATTCATACGGCCAATTAAGCTCAATCATGATTTTTATTGAAAATGGGTATTTTACTTCGTATACTTTGCTCTTCTGAAAATGACCTTAGCCTACTCAATCCTATTTGACAAAGACCTCTTCACTGTTCTCTGCTAAAATCCATCAGCCCTGCCACTTGGCTTTGGGAGCATTGCTTCCACTCGTCGAGAATATTGACCAGTGGCACCCGGAACAAGTCCAATGCTTGGTTCAAACGATCAAAATCGGCCCACTGCTCCTGATGGTGGGTCTGAAGTCGACTCTTTTCATCCGCCAGGCGTGCATTTTCCTCTTTCAAATCATGATTGATACGTTCAAGTCTCTCATTTCCGCCGTGTTTCGACACGCACGACTCCCACATTCGTCGGTAGAGTCCTAAGATCCGGGCTGCTTGGAAAGCGACCTTTGGATCATCTTGTTCAAGCTCTGCCAGTAGTTTGATCATTTGTTGAAAAGGCTCGGTAGCGTCAGGCTGATCTTCGTTGCCTTGCAGCCGGGGAGATGACTAGATTGATCAGAATCTATTATCAACTTTAGATATCAGGTATGATTTCTTACCGATGTGGATTTTCCTGCTTCCAAATTGCAGTCGTCGTCCTCACAATGAGTCGGAATCACCTTGCCTTCGGTGCTTTGATCCATTTCAAGATCGCAAGCAGTAGCAATAGGGTCCATCCTCTAGATCAACGCAAAGTATGCTAAGAGGGGAATAAAATAGAACAACCTTTTTCAATGCTGTCAATTCATATTAATTTTTATATACCAGAGCCGACTGAATTGTATGGAAAATTTGAACTTTGCAGTGCCATAATTATTGAGGTCGCTGGTGAAGAAACAGATGATGAACAGGCGATGATCAACTCATCAAGGACGAGCAAAGATTCTATCAGCGGTGATCCAAAAAAAGTATGAGTATTGAGATTCCACTCACCGGATGCACAATCGTACATCTCATGATGAGTTAATCACCGTTTTGTTTGGCAATGCAATAGCTTTGGAGGCCACAGTTGCCACTTCACAAAGTAGTACAGTAGCGTCAATTTAGAGCAATGCAGCCGTCCTAATTCTTCAATATATGGGCCAGCGTGCTTAAAATTGAAAATTTATTTGGTCAAGTTCTTTTATCTCTCATACTTATCTGTCCCTTTTCCCTGACTACGAAAGTCTTCCTATTCTGCATCATGTAGAACAACAGCGTTCATGATAATCATCCATAACACCCATCGGGGATTGAGTCTGGTCGACGCAACCAAATTGAGCCGAGAGTACAACACAATCGCATGGCCCGTCACCATGGCAGACCATCCAAGAATGAATGGGATGGACGTCGCCAGATTGGAAGACTGGGAGATGAATCGAGCCATAGCTGGAACGGCATGCACAAGGATCCCCCAGGAGGCGGCTTGCATACTCCAGAAATACAAGTCACGATGTTTCGGGAGGGCGTCGAATGTGACCAACCCGGTTTCCAGTGCGTTGTAGGCACCAATGGAGAACATTGATATTATTTGAACGATGCCAATGTTTTCCGTGAGAAGAGCACCCACTGCGGGTGGTAATCTAGCCACTGTGGTATCCATAGTGATAAAGGATTGCAATTTGATGGGCACAAAATGGTCGTGTTGGGTTTGTTGGCTGTTGGGTTTGTTGGTTGTTAGTTATGAGTGATCGAGCTCCCTTTAAAACCCACAATAGTAGCAGAGTACTCTGTAGTGATATCACATTAATGGGGCCTCGAGTATCCTGGCAGTTCTAGAACAACATGGGCACTTTCCATCGGCGACACTGAATTCATTCCCTGGGAGACAATAGGCCGGGCTTGGTAAAAAGTATGTTCCATGGCTCCGAAGAGCCCGTGTTGTTTCCCGGCCTTATCTAAATGCCTTCTGGGCCCTGAAATCTGGTTCCAAGTGAGGCATATTCTTCGAGGATCAGGGCAACATCAATTCCAGGAGCTAGTTCTTTTCCCGTGATGGATTGAGGCTTGCCACCGCACCACCGTGCCAAAAGTGCCGAATATTTGGTTAGTTACCAAACACCCAAGCTACAATCCATGCTAAATCTGATATTTTAGTGTCGTCTACAGCCGAAATCGCACGATGCAGGAAACTTTCATGGAAATTCTAGCACATTGTGTACTGTGTACTTGAATTGGGTTTTGAAGTGCCGGGTGTGTCTATGTATTCGACCCCATGTCACCCGTTTGAGTAATGAAAAGGCTTTGAAAGAGTCTTAAACTATATTTTCTGAATAACCGTCGAGTTTTACTAGTGCTATAGGAAGAACAATATGATTAGGATGGATCCTTATAATCGCAACGTATGCTTTGCAGTCATAGAATCTAGAAATAGGTTTTGAGAGGCTACGGATCTGAAAGCCCTGCTTCCGAGTGGACCGCCGCCATTAAAGTTGGGCTCTCGTCAGTTTTGCCAGAACTGTAAACCGAAAACGGTCATGACAAAGGTTATTTTAGATTTTGGCCGAATGAAGATGCAGTTTTCTATAATGTCCAGTATCACTACAGATGTCCGAATCAATATTGATGATGAAAGCATCCATTTCTATATGTACACCGGGACGTCAAATACCTTGGATCACATCGACTGAGTCTATAGACTGCTCAGATGCCAAAGGCTCTGTCGTGACTAATTGGTTTTCCTTGCGAGTGACTTTC
>JAGIKU010003776.1:0-21044 GCA_020086695.1 Penicillium sumatraense | reverse complement strand
CTAAAAGTATAAAGGTTAGAGAAAACACTAAGTTCTGCTATCTAGATATTAATATCTAGGACTATCTTAATATAGGATAAGGTAGTAATCTCCTATAAGGATTAGTTTCTTTTATCTAAGAAGACAGTAAAAATTATACTACTATTCTAAAAGGGATATATAAAACAGAGTATCTTACAGACTAGTAGGAGACTATTAAAATATATAGTAGTGTTTTAGATAGCTTTATTACTAGTATCGAACTATATATATAGACAAAAGACAATAAGGAGAAGTATAGTATCTAGTAGATACTTAAAATTTATAGAATAGATAATATTCGACTCTCTCTTCTCTTACTACTCTATAGATTTATAGAGTCTACTACTACTATATACTATATAGTACTTCCTTAGTATACTATAATTCAGAATAACTATAAAACACTTAATTATATAGAGGTAAATATATAGGAGGAGCTTACTAATATATACTATATATAGATACCTACTACTAAAACACTATTAGAGTACTTATCCTTATAATATAGTACTATTCTGTTTCTCTTTATAGTAGAGGTATAATTTAGAATAGTATAGTATAATATTCTGAATTACCTAGTAGACTAGTAAAGATAGGATAGTCCCTTAGTCTATATAGAACTTAATAATCTCTTTAGCAGTAATCTAGAGATTATAAAAAACCTTATCTGTAACTAGCAAGAGAAAGCCTAGTATAAATACTTTTGTTATTTTGAAGTAATAAAGTACTTAGAGAAGAAAGAGTTTAGAAAGTATTCTTTCTTTAATCGAATCGAGAGAGAGATATATATTAATAATCCTGAGCTAGATCTCCTTCTAGAGGATCTACTACTTAGAGATCTACTAATATTATCTAGTAGGTAGTAGCCTACTCCTAAAGTAGATATTAATATAGATCTTATATATAGGGACTAAGGTTTTCTTTATATTATTATTATTTCCTTTTTATTACTATTCGGCTAAGGGACAGCTAAATTTCTTAGAGAGGGAGGTATATAGTAGGGATTTGTAGTTTAATACTAGAATCCCCTATTATATATTTAAGGCCTTACTAATAAGGCTATTCTGTTCTGATTATGTTATATTAGGTTATATTAGGTATATAAGGATAAATAGTTTATATTTAGTTAGTTCTAGTTAGGGAGTTACTTAAGAAATTAGTTAAGCAAGTTAGTTAGCGACTTAGGCAGAGATTCAGCGAGTGATTTAGGGAATCGTGTTAACAATCGAATCTTATTTTTATTTTCTAGATCACTAATTTTCTGAATATGCTTTCCTGAGGTTCCTGCTAAGGTAGTAGTATAGTATTTACTGTATATAAGGTTCTGTTATTTATCCTATTGTATTCTGTTTATTTTATCCTATTTATCTCAGTATTACGCCTGCCTATCCCTGTCCTGTATACTTTGTGTGTAGTAGTTTTGTCCCTTTGTAATCGACCTGTCTGCTTGACAGACTGCTATCGAGTATTCCTATCTTTCACTAATTAAATAATTTATATAAAAGCTTAAAATTTAATCTTTATATATACTATATCTATATAGATAAGATCTTATACTATTATACTAAAATACTATTTAATATATACTACTAATACTTTTTTATCTATTTTATTCTAATTATATCTTAGAGAGAATATATAAAGAGAGATATAAATATTAATTATAGTATAGAGAAAGTAGTAATCTAATTAATATTCTACTTTATCTACTTATTTCTATTCTACTAACTAGTAAACTAGATTTAAGCTTAAAATAGTTAAATTAATTATAGATTTAAAATATTTATAGATTTTAGAGACTTTATATTTATCTTTATTTTTACTTTCTTTACTTTTTTTTTTTTTCTCTTGCTCTTTTTCTCTATTTTAGTTACTCTTATTTTTCTTCTAGATAATTATATTCTACTAGTTAATTATCTATAGTTTATGATTACTAAATAATTAAACTAACTAATATTTTATTTTAATATATAGTCTATTTTATAAAAGATAGTAGAGATTAAAATCTTTTACTATAATATACTCTATATTACTCTATCTTTTAATTTACTTATATAGTAATACTATAAACTACTTATTTAACTTATAATAGTATATATTATATAGAATTAGATCTATTTTAATAAATCTACTATTATAATAATAGTATAGTTTAAAGATCTAATAATCTTTATTAATTATAGTATAGATAATAGTAGCTAGATTAATCTTTTTTAAGTTAGATAAATATATATAAATAGACTCTTTTTAAATACTAAGACTCTATAGAAAGAATAGTTAGTATATAATAGTAATTAGTTAATAGATAGTATTAGTAATCTTATTTTACTATAGCTTTTAAATAGTAATAATATTAGCTTTCTATACTTATTTCTCTTATAAAAAGACTACTATAATCTTATTCTTATTTTTTTATATATTATATTATAAAATTTAGAAATAATTATTTATTAAAGTAATAATTACTTTCTTCTAATATATTATAAAATTTATTCTTATCTTTATCTATAATAAAAAAAGTAACTATATTTAACTTATAGTAACTAAAATCTAATTTAATTATCTATTTATTAGTTTTTATAGATTTTATAGTATTTACTAGAATTATTATAGTTTTTATAGTAGATTTTATAGTTTTTAAGAGTTTTAAGAGCTTTAATAGCTTATATATAGATAGTAGCTTTAGACTAGTAAAAATAATATATTATACTTTAATTACTTATAGTTTAGATTAAGAGAGTATAAAGAGAGATTTATATTTAGACTTAGATATAGATAAATAAGACTCTAATTTAAATAAGAGAGACTAGAAATTAATAAAGTTTTTTAAATTAAAAATATTATTATATAGTAGTATAATAATAGATTATAATAATAAGAGTTTAGCTATTATATTATCTTTATTATTATTAATATTAGTAATATAGATATATTTATAAATATAGAGCTTACTAGTAACTAAAACTTATAAAAATTAATTAGTATTAATAGTATTTTATACTAAAATATAGATTTAGTAAAGATTTTAAAAGAAATTAGTAGTAGTACTCTTATTCTATAAATTTTTAGAAAATCTAGAGTATTATTTCTATAAGTTCTAGAGAGTATAGATAGAGATATTTAGACTTAAGAGCTCTAGTATTAAGATTAGTATAGTTAATACTAGAGCTAAACAGAGAAAAAATATAGCTAATAATACTATCTATATAATTATTATAGCTTTAGTTAGTATAGCTATAACTTATATTTCTATTTTACTTTAAAATCTAGTATTACTAATAATAATCTTAATATAAGATTATTAATAAATAAAAATCTAGTATTATCTTTCTTTATTTTATTTCTAGAAGTAGAATAAGACTCTATATTTTAAAAAATATATAGTTAGATAATCTTTTAATTACTAAATAGTATAGTAATAATACTTATATATTTTATATATTAGTTTATAGTCTTAGCTATAGTTTATATATTTTTATTAGATAGATATATTATAATAGAATAGATATTTCTAGATTAAGTATTTATTTTTTATATAATATCTATATTTTAGAGAGAAAGAATAGTAAGAGTATATATATCTAAAATATTAATATTTTTTATAGTATTTTATTTATATCTTTTAGTAAAATATTTTAGTATATAGATTAAGCTTATTCTATATAATCTTTTAGTTAATTAATTTATTTATAATAAAGAGATTATTAAGCTTAATAACTATAAAGCTAGTCTTTTTCTTACTAAGTTTTAGTTATACTAATTATCTAAAATAGTAGATTTTAGTCTATAGACTCTATAAAAAGTTATTCTAGATTTTTATCTACTCTACTATAGTCTTTATATTCTCTAGAGTAAGAGAGAGTCTATTAATTTTAACTAATATACTATATATTACTACTCTCTAATTTAATATCTATATTAAGATATTATATCTAAAGACTAATAACTAACTCTTAAGATTATTAAACTAGTAGAGAATATTAGTATTAGTAGTAGAATTAATCTCTATTATAATATTCTTAAAAAGTAGTCTCTAAACTATAGTAAAATAGAGTTCTCTCTCTATTACTAGTAAATCTATACTATATACTATAGTTTTATATTATTTCTTAGTCTTTACTATAATTACTTAGAAACTTATTTACTATAGCTCTTTCTAAATAAAATTATCTTATATTTAAATAGCTATCTAGTAGTTCTTCTAAAGCTCTATAAGACTTACTCTAGAGATAAATAAAATAGTAGAATAGATACTATATAAAGATAGAAATATATAGTTAAGCTAGTTCTAAAATATAGTAGTAGAGATACTAGAAGTACTATATATTAACTAGAATATAGAGATAATAGAGATAATTAAGATTTTAATATTCTATATATATCTATTTATAATATTAGTAATAGTAGTAATCTAATTAATAGTATACTATATCTTTATTATAGTAAAAAAAATATTATAGTTAGTATTTTTTATATAGATATCTATATTTTAAATAAATAAGATAATATTATATTATAGTTAAGAGATTAATTATACTTAGTATTATTAATATATTTAAAAGTATAGATAGCTATCTTAGTAAGCTACTTTATATTAGTAATAGTAAAAGAAGAGTTTATAGTATTAGTAGAGTTTTATATATTTATATAGTTTTTAATCTACTAACTTAGTAGTATAAAATTTATTATAGTTTTCTTTTCTTTTTATAATATAGAAAAGAGAATTATATTTATATTTATTACTATAGCTATTTTATGTTTTAAACTAGATATTAAAATAGAGCTAGTAATATAATAGATTAAATAAATATATTATAGGATTAGTAAGATCTCTAGTTATTAAGATAGAGTAAGAAGTTAATTTTACTAAGAGATAGTTATTAAAATATATAGATAAATAATTTAAAAACTATATTTAATAGTAATTCTAAGTTTTACTATAATAAAAAGTAAAAGTATTTTAAACTATATAATATTTTAATAAAGATTATAAATAGTAATAAAAATAATATAAAATAAATTACTAATTAATTATATTTATTTATTAATAAAAGTTATTTTTAAAATAGACTATTATTTTAATATTTAATATAAATATATATATATTAGTTACTACTATAGAATAGAGATTTTTTTATAAATAAATAGATTAGCTAGTTTATTTTTTTAAAATAAAAAAATTATATAAAAAATATAAATAATATAATAGCTCTTAAAATAAATTAAAAAATAAATTTTTAATTTATAAATACTAATAATAATAATAATATTTTTAGTATAAATTTAATAAATTAAAGAAATTATTATAAAATAAAAATTAAAAAAAGATATTTAATTTAAAAAATATATTATATTTTAATATATTATTTATTCTAAAAAAAATTAAAAAAAATTCTTAAGTAAAAAAGTTTTTTATAGTAAATACTATAATTATAGTTCTAAAAATTATTTAAAGTTTAATTATTTTAAATTTAAAAAAAAATAAAAATAAGACTTAAAAACTAAAAAAGAATAAAATATTTAAAATTTAAGACTATATTATATTTAAACTATATTTAAAAAATAAATATGAAAAGTTATATCTAAAAAAATATATATATTTTTAAAGTACTATACTATAGAGATTTTTATTAAAATTCTATATATAAAAAAATTAGTTCTAAAATACTACTAATTTTTTATTAACTTATTTATAAGTTTTTAATAATCTATTTTAGTTTTTAGTATTTAGAACTATATAATAATTTTTTAATTTTTTAATTTTTTTAAAAATTAGTCTTTATATTAACTCTATTAAATAATTTTTAATTATATTTTATATTATTTTTATCTTTATTTAGTTATAAATTTCTAGTCTAATAATTTAATTCTATAATAATTCTAATTTTTAAAATATTAATTATTTAAAAATTAAAATAATAATTTTTATTAAATAATTTATTATTTATATATAAATTACTATTATTTTAGTCTTATTTTTATTTAAAATTAAATTAAAAATTTAATCTAATTTTAAACTTAAATTTAAGTTTAAACTCTATTTTAGTCTATAAATTAAAAAATATATTATATATATATTTTTAAAAAAATCTCTTTTAAAAATAAATTATTTAATAATTTTAAAAATTTTTTAAAAAATAAAAATAAAAAAAGCTTAACTATATTATATAATATTTTATAATTTAATATAAAATTATAAAATTTAAAAAATAATCTATTAAAAAATAAAAAAATTTAAAATTAAAAAGTTTAAGAAATCTTATATTTTCTAATAATAAAATTATTAGTTTTTTTAATTTATTTATATTTTTTTAAAAAATCTAGTCTTTTATAAAAATAATAAGTCTAAAATTATTAGAATAATTAAATATTTAAATATTAATTATATTAATAATTAGATAAATAAAAAAAACTCTAAAAAAAATAAAAATCTAGACTATTAAAACTAAAAATCTAAAACTAAAAAAGATTTTTAGTTTTATTTTTAATAGTAATTTTAAAATAAAAATAAATTATTTCTATTTTATAGAAAAGTTAATAATAATTTAAATATAAAAAAATTATATTAAAATTTCTGTTTTTATATAAGTTTATTAAAATCTATTAAAATTATATTATTATTTTTATTATAATTACTATTTTTAAAAGAAATAATTAAAATATAAATCTAAATATTAAAATAATAAATATTTATAAAATATTTAATACTAGAAACTTTAAAATTATATTTTTAAAAAAAATTACTAGTTATATAATTAAACTAAAAAAAGTAAAGTCTTTCTATATTAACTAATTTATTCTATTTTTTTCTAAATTAATAATATTATATTTATATATTAAAAAAAACTTTATAAATAATTAAATCTATTTATTTAAAAGTTTTATTAATATTTTTATTCTTTTTATAGTAAAAAAAATAGAGATTTATAGCTTTATATAGATTATTATAATTTTAATAAAGTTTTAGTAAAAATCTATTATTTATTACTTTTTATTTTAGAGATCTTTAGCTATTTTTTAAATACTAAATTTTTTAGTAAGCTTAATATTTAAAATATCTATTATTATATCTAAATTTATAAAAAAAAAGAATAGAAAACTATATTCTAAATATATTATAGTTATTTTAAATATATAATAATACTATCTAGATTAACTAATATACTAATTATATTTTAGAGCTATATTTATACTATTTTTTATAAAATATTTAATATTATTTATATTATTTATTTAAATAATATTTTAATCTTTTTTAAAATTTATAAAAAATATATAAGATATTTCTAGTTTATATTTAAAAAACTATAAAATATATAATTATTTATTAAAATTAATTTTTTAGATTTTATTATTAGTAAAAAAAGTATATTTATAAATTCTAAATAGATTTAAACTATTTAAAAATAGAATAAATCTAAAACTTTTTAAACTATATATCTTTTTAGAATTCTATAATTTCTATTAAAGATTTATTAAAAGATATTTAATTATTATATTTTATTTTTTTTAATACTAAAAAATTAATATAAATTAAAACTAATATATTAAATATTAGTATAGTTAGTATTTTATTTTAACTAGATAATAAAGATATTTAATACTTTATTATATTCTACTTAAATTTTTTTTTAATAAAATAGAATTATAATACTACTAATTAAAAAATATTTATAATTATATATTCTTTTAAATATTAATAATAATATTTTAAAAATAATTAGTTTTAAACTAAAGTTTTTACTAATTATTATAATCTAAAAATATTTATAAACTAATTAAAAATTAATAAAAAATAGATATAATAGTATTTATATTTAATACTATTTAATTTTATAATCTATTATTATTTAAAAAAAAGTAATTCTATTAATAAATTATTTTATATATTTAGTATTAAAAAAATTTTATTAAGAAAATTTTATTTTTAATTTAAAAATATATTATAGTAAAAATAGTTATAAAAATATAATAATTAAAATTATATAGTATTAAAATAATACTCTATAAAAAATACTTTTAAAAAAAATAATATTATAATATTAAAAGATTTAGTTTATATAAAATTTATACTATTTTAAATTATTACTAATATAATAATAAATAAAAAATCTCTAAATATAGAAATAAATATAAATATAAAATCTCTAATCTAAATATTATAAAATAAAAACTTTATAATTTAAAGATAAATTAAGTATATTACTATAAAAAATTAAAAAAATTTATTTTAGATATATTTAAATTTAAAAACTTTTAATTAAAAAATATTAATAAAAGTATTTATTATATAGTATTTAAAACTATATTAAATTATATATAATTTATTAAAGAATTAAAATACTATAGTATAGACTTTATAGTAAATTATAATTATTTTCTATTTTTTATAATTTTTTTAGTAAATTTAATATAGATTTTATTACTAGACTTTTTATTATAGTATTAAAAAAAAATAAAGTTAATATAATTTAGTTATTATATATAAATTTATAAAATTTATATAATTCTTATTTATTTTAATTTTAGTAATTATTAAATACTTTATTAAACTTTCTTTTAATAAAATTAAGCTTAAATATAGTAATTCTAGTAAAATTATTTTTAACTAGAAATTATTTTTTATTAGTAAGTTTTTAAATCTAATTATATTATTATTTATAAATTAAACTATACTATTTTATATTATTTTATTTCTAAATTAATAAATAAATAGAATAAATAAATTAAATTTTAAAAGACTATTTTTAATACTTTATAAATAAATAATAATTAAATTAAATTAAATTTTTTAAAATAGTATAATCTATATATAATAATATTATTAATATATTTATAAATAAAATACTCTTTAAAATATTTATAAAATATAATCTAAATTTCTTAATTTAAAGTTCTAATAAAAAATTAGCAAAAAAGTATCTATTATAAAAAAATATATTATATATTTTTAAACTATCTATAAATTTATTATAAAAATATTCTAAAATATATAAAAAATATAATAGAAATTTTATAATAAAAAATTTCTATTTTAAAATAAAAAAATATAAACTATTTCTATATTAAATTAAACTCTTCTATATTTTAGAAAAACTAAAAAATAAATATATTAAATTATACTTTTAAACTTATATAATTAATTATATAATATATTTTCTATTATTTTTAAACTCTAGATATTCTAGAATAATAATAATTTAAAAATAAAAAAAAAGATTTTTTAAAATATAAATAGTAAAAACTAAAAATATATTTAGAAATTACTAAAAAACTCTATTTAAGTATTAAAAAAAAAATATTTTAAAATACTAATATTTTTTTAAAAAGTTTATTATAAATTATTATTTTATTAATTATTTTTTAAAAATTAATATAAAAGTTTAGTTTAATATTTAAAATATAAAATTTTTCTTAAATATAGATATTATAAATACTATAAATAAATATATTTTTTATATAATACTATTAGTATTAGTCTAAATTATTTATATAAAAATAATAAAATAAATATTTAAAAAACTAAATATTTTCTATTTAGAAAAAATATAAATAAAAAAGATTTTAGATTTTAATAAAAAAATTACTTTATTATTAATAAAATTACTATTATTTCTAAAAAATTTATATTTTATTTTTTTTAGATTTAGTAATATTAATAGTAAATTTATATTAATTTATATATAAAATAAAATTAAATATTATAAAAAAATTATAAATATTTATAATTAAAAAAATAATATAAATTTAATTATTTTTTTAGTCTAATTAAATATAAATTATATTTATTTAAAAAATTATAAATAATTATAGTAATCTCTAATAAAAAAATTAAAATAAAAGAATAAGTTTTATAAAAAAAGTATATAATATATATAATAGTTACTAGCTAAATAAAAAATATATTTAAATTAAAATAGTTTTAAAAGACTTTTAAAATCTAATAGAAGATTTTTAATTATTAAATTAATATAAAGTCTATAGATAGTAAAAAAACTATTTTAATTTTTATTTATAAAAAACTCTAAAAAAATAATAAATAAATAAAAAGCTAAATAAAAATATAAAAATAGTATAAAAAAAATTAAAAAATATAATATTTTTAAAATAATAGTATTTTAAAAAAAAGAAAAAAAAATTTTATTATTAAAAATTAGATTAATAATCTTAATTATATAATATTAGTAAAATTATTTAAATTTAAAATAGAAAATTTTTATATTAAGTTCTATAGTTTTAATCTAAAAATATTTTTTCTTTTATATATATACTATAATAAAAATAGAAAAAATAATAATAAATAAAAATTAGTAAAAGATTTTTAAAAAAATAAAATAATAAAAAGTAAAAAGAATAATATAAATATTATAATATTTATATAGAATCTAGTATTATAGATATAAAAATTATTTAATTTAAAATTAAATTAAAAATTTCTAGATAGTAATAGAAATTTCTATATTATCTAATATATTATTTTTTTATTAGAAATTTTAGTCTACTATATTATATAATTAATTAAAATATTTAGTTTTTAAAAAAGAGAATAGAATATAAAAAAAATTTATTTATTATTAATTTATAAATTCTCTATAAGATAGGAATACAAAATATTATTAAAATATCTCTAAAATCTTAATATAATTTTAATAATTTACTAATATTTTTTAAAATATTTTATTATAATTCTAATTAGTCTTTTAATTATAATTATATAATTAAAAGAGATTTATAAAAAAAGCTCTTAATTTTATAATACTAGATATAAAAATCTAGTTTATAAAGATAATTTTTTTTCTAAATATATAAAAAACTAAAAATACTTACTTTATATAAAATAAATAATAAAATAGATTTTATACTAAAATATAGTTATATTTTTACTAAATTAAAATTAGATTTTATTATATATTTTATTAGAGTCTTTTTTTTATTAATTTTTTTTATTAATTTTTTTTATTAGTTATATTTCTAGTATTAAATATAGTTATTATTTAAATAAAATTAAATTAAAAAACTTCTAAATTATATTTAACTATTTTAATAATTTCTAAATTAGTTTATATTTCTAATTCTATATAAATTAGAGTATTTATTTATATTTTTATTATAATTATTTTTTTAGACTTTAATATATTTAGATCTAAATTAAAAATAATTTACTTAAAAAAATATAATTTAAAATATATAGCTAATTATATTTCTCTTTTATTATATTTAGTTAAAAATTATTTTTATTTTATAGTATAAAATACTATATTCTAGAAAAGATATTTTTAACTAAAATAGTTTTAATTAAGAAATTTTTAATATACTAAATAATATAGCTTAATTAGGCTCTCTAATATTTAGAAAATATAATTTTTATTAATAATATTAGTTTTAATAAGATAGAAAAAGAATTATAATATAATAGAAAAAATTATAAATTACTACTAAAAAAATAGAATTTAAAGTTAAAATATAATAGCTATTTTATTTTTTTATAATATAAAGAATAAAATTCAGATTAATAAAATACTACTTTAGTAATTAAAATATTTATTTTTTAAAAAAGAAAATAAATTATTATAGAGATTTCTATTAGAGACTATATATAAAGAGATTAATTCTAAAATATTCCTAATCTTTTATTATTTTATTTATAAGTTTTTAGTAATCTATTTTAATCTTTAGTATTTAGAATTATATAATAAATTCTATAATTCTTAATTTTTTTAAGAATTAGTTTTTATATTAACTATACTAAATACTCTTTAATTATATTTTATTTTATTTTTATTTTTATCTAGTTATAAATCTCTAGTTTAATAATTTAGCTCTATTATAATTCTAATTTTTAAAATATTAATTACTCGAGAATTAAAATAATAATTTCTATCTAATAAATCTCTATAATTTTCTAGAATATTATTTTTATTAAATTATTTATAATTTATATATAAAATATTACTATATTAATTTTATTCTTATTTAAGACTAAATTAGATTCTATATTTAAATTTTACTTAGATTTATAAATTAGAAAATATACTATATATATTATTACTAAGATCTTTATTAAAAATAAATCTTTTAGTAATCTTAAAATATTTAAAAAAAATAAAGAGAGACTTAAATATATTATAAAATAGATTATAATTTAATATAGAATTTAAGAGCTTAAAAATAATTTATATTTAAATTCTTTTTAAATTAGATAGAGACTCTATTAGAAAATAGAAAGATTTAAGATTATAAAATTTAAAAAAAAAAATTTTCTTTCTAAAAGTAGGGCTATTAATTTATATAGCTTAATTATATTTTCTAAAGAAATTCTATTTCTTTTAAAGATAATAAATCTAAGATTATTAGAGTAATATAATATTTAGATATTAATTATATTAATAAATAAAAAAAGAAAAAGAAAGTTTTAAAAAAACTAGAGCTTAAACTATTTTAATTAGAAGTATTTTAAATAGTAGATAATAAATCTTTTATATAATAAGTATACTTTTTAAAAAGAGATTTTTAATTAATTAAATAAGAGCTACTAATAAGAAGAAAAAAAAATTAAGAGTATTTTATAGTTAATTTATTAATTTTAAAAAATATATTTTATTTATAACTAGAAAAAAGAAAGCTTAATAATTTATATTTAAATTACTATTATAAATTACTTTTAATATTTATAGATATTAAAACTTATTCTCTAAAATCTAAAATAAATTAATACTATTTAATCTATATAAGAATTTTATTAAACTAATAAGTATCTCTATAATTAAATTAATTATAAATTAAAATCTAAATAATTATTAAATAGAAATATTTTAATAAAAAATTAACTAAAAAAATATTATAAATTAAATTATTCTTTATTTTTTTTAAAATTAAGAATATTTATTCTATAATAATCTCTCTAAAATCTATTTTACTTTAATCTAAATTTAAAATAAAATAATCTAAATTATATACTAATAAAATCTATTATAAATTAATATATTTTTACTATAGAAATATATTATAATTATAGTATTTTAAAATATTCTATTAATATTTATAGAAAACTAAAGAATTATAGTATTAGAATCTAAAAAATATATATAAAATATTAATAAAATAGTTACTTTTCTAATATTATTTAGTTAGAAAATAAAAATAGATTAAACTAAGTTTTATAAATATTAACTCTTAATTTCTAATAAGAGTTTTATATTATTTTTATATATTAATTTATATATTAATTTATATATAAAATATATTTAAAATATATATAGATCTTAATATAAAAGCTAAAGTAGATTTTATTAGTTTTAAGTTTATCTAAAAGTACTAATTTAAATAAGTAAAATATATTATATTAATTATTAAGATTATTAATAAAATAATAGCCTTTTTTTATAATATTTAGAGAATTCTAATTACTATATATAATTTCTAAAGTATTATAAAATATTTAGTATATAATTATATTATAATTAATAAAAATCTAAGTCTAAAAAGATCTCTAATTTTACTCTTAATAGTTATATTAGTAAACTATTTTTATATTTTAAAAAAATAGTAATAATTTAAATATAAAAAGACTATATTTAAACTACTATCTTTTTATAAATTTATAAAAATATATTAGAATTATACTATTATATTTACTATATTTACTATATTTAAAAAATTTTATTTTCTACTAAAAAAGAATAATTTAGATATAAATTAAAATATAATCTTTTATAAAATAGTAGATATTTATAAAATATTTAATACTAAGAATTTAAAAATTATATTTCTAAAGAAAGCTACTAATTATATAATTAAACTAAAAAAAAAATAAAATCTTTTTTTATAAACTAATTTATTTTTTTTCTCTTTCTAAATTAATAGTATTATATTAATATATTAATAAAAATATTATAAATAGTTAAATCTATCTATTTAAAAGCTTTACTAATATCTCCATTTTATTTATGTTAAAAAAGAATAGAGAATTATAACTCTATAAATTATTATAGTTTTAATAAGATTTTAGTAAAAAATTACTATCTATTATTTTTTATTTTAGAGATTCTTAACTACTTTTCTAATATTAAGTTTTTTTAATAAACTTAATATCTAAAATATTTTACTATTATATTTAAATCTATAAAAAAAAGAATAGAAAACTATAATTTAAATTTATTATAGTTATTTTAAATATATAGTAATACTATCTAGATTAATTAATATATTTATAATATTTTAGAGCTATATTTATACTATTCTTTATAGTTTTTTTAATATTATTTATATTATTTATCTAAATAATATTTTAATCTTTTTAAAAACTTATAATAAATATATAAAATATCTCTAATTTATACTTAAAGAATTATAGAATATACAACTATATATTAAACTATCTAAATATAAATTTTATTAAATAAAAATTAACTTTTTAAGCTTTATTATTAAAAAAAAGATATATCTATAGATTTAGAATAAATTAAAACTATTTAGAAATAGAATAAACTAAAAACTTTTTAAAATATCTAAATCTTTTTAGAATTTTTTAATTTCTATTAAAGATCTATTAAAAAATACTTAATTATTATATTTTTTCTAACTAAACTTTTTAAAGAAAGTTAAAATAGAAAAAAATCTAATAAAGTTATATTAAATAAAGCTAAATTATATATATTTTAGATCTTAATTAGTATCTTTTAAAAAATCTCTTTATTCTATTTTTTTAATTTTTTAAAAAATCTTTATAAATTAAGATTAATATATTAAATACTAGTATAGCTAGTATTCTATTCTAATTAAATAATAAAAATATTTAGTATTATATTATATTCTAATTAAAAAAGTTTTTATTAGTAGAATAAAACTATAATATTACTAGTTAAGAGATATTTATAATTATATATTTATTTAAATAGTAATAATAATATTTTTAAAATAGTTAGTTTTAGATTAAAGTTTTTATTAATTATTATAATTTAAAAATATCTAAAAACTAATCTAAGATTAATAAAAAATAAATATAATAGTATTTATATTTAATACTATTTAATTTTATAATATATTACTATTTAGAAAAGACTAATCTTATTAATAGATTATTTTATATATTTAGTATAAAAAAGATCTTATTAGCTAAAAAGATTCTATTTCTAATTTAAAAATAAATTATAGTAAAAGCTATTATAAAAGTATAATAATTAAAAATATAAAATATTAAAATATCTCTAATAAATAAATAAAAATATCTTAGAGAAGATTTTATAGAAAAATATAATACTAATAAAATACTAAAAAATTTAGTTTATATAAAGTTTATACTATTTTAAATTATTATTAATATAATAGTTAATAAAAAGTCTCTAAATATAGAACTAGATATAGATATATTATTTTTAATCTAAAAATTATAGAATAAAAATTCTATAATTTAGAAATAAATTAAATATATTATTATAGAGAATTAAAAAGATTTATTTTAAACTATTAGTCTTAATAGATTATTATATTATAAAAAATACTTATATATTTTTTTATAAAAAATCTAAAATATAAATTAATTAAAATTAGTTATAATAAACTATTAGCTAGCTATTTTAGATATATCTAAATTTAAGAACTCTTAATTAGAAAATACTAGTAGTAATATTTACTAAAAGATATATAAAATTATATTAAATTATATATAATTTATTAAAAAATTAAGATATTATAATATAAGCTCTATAGTAAGTTATAATTACTTTTTATTTTAAACTAACTCTTTATTAAATTTAGTATAGACTTTATTACTAGACTTCTAATTATAGTAAAAAAGATATTAATATAATTTTAGTTATTATATATAGACTTATAGAATTTATATAATTTCTATTTATTATAACTATAATAACTATAGAAGATTTTATAGAACTCTTTTTTAATAAAATTAAGTTTAAATATAGTAATCTTAAAAAAAATTATTACTAACTAAGAATTACTTTTTACTAATAAATTTTAGTTCTAATTTTATTACTATTTAAAGATTAAGCTATACTATATTATTATTTTCTATTTCTAGACTAATAGATAAATAAAATAAATTAAGTTTTTAAAAACTATTTTTAATATTTTATAAATAAATAGTAATTAAATTAGATTTAACTTTTTAAAATAATATAATTTATAAGTAATAATACTATTAATATATCTATAGATAAAATATTATTTAAGATATTTATAGAATATAATCTAGATTTCTAAATCTAAAATCTTAATAGAAATCTTAAAAAAGAAGTATTTATTACTAAAAAATATATTATTTATTTCTAAAATATCTATAAATCTACTATAAAAAAAATCTAAAATATATAAAAAATATAGTAAAAGTTCTATAATAAGAAATATAAATCTAAATTCTTTAAAAAAAAAGACTTTATTTCTCTCTTAATAAAGAATCTATATTTTAAGATAAAAGAATATAAATTATTTTTATATTAAATTAGACTCTTCTATATTCTAGATTAAATAAGTAAATAAATATATTAAATTATATTTCTAGAATTATATAATTAGCTATATAATATTTTTTTAGTTTTTTTTAGAAATTTTAAATATTATAAAATAAAGATAATTTATTAATATTTCTTTCTAAACTTAAAAATAAAGAAAAATAGAAAATTAAAAAGATTTAAAATAAGAAATATTTTAATAGTAAATTATATTACTATATTAACTAAAAATAATAACTATTAAAATATAATTAATAGAAATTATAGATTTATTTAGAAAATATTAAGAGAGTTCTAGTAGATTATTAGAGAAAAAGAAAAAAATATTATTAATCTATAGATATTTTAAAAAATATTAGTTATTAAATTATTAAAAAAAAAGATTAATTTAGTAATTAATTAAGAGATTTAATTCTTTAGAGATTTTAAAAAACTCTTTTATCTAATAGAAATAGTAAATACTTTTAATAAATATAATCTTAATTATAAATTACTAAATATATTTTAGATTTCTAATTTCTAATTAGAAAAAAGAAAACTAATATAATTTAAAATTTTCTATTTATATATATTATTTATATAGAATACTATAAAGATTACTAAAAAGATATATATTATAAATCTAGATTAATATTTTTATATTAATTTTAAAAAAAGTAATTACTATCTTTATAATATTAAAAGTTAAAAAGAATATATATAAAAATTAATATATTTTCTAAATAAATCTAGTCTAAAAATATAATAATCTATTCTTATTCTAAATAAAGATTTAATATATCTATTATTAAAAAAAAACTATAATTAAATTAATTACTAAAAAAAAAGAAGTAGTAAAAAATTATACTCTTTTTTTAAATATAAATTATAGTAGTAATAATAATAAATATTATTAGAAAATTATTTATAGTTAACTTTAGAAAAGACTCTAAAATTAATATTAAATTCTTTAGAAAGTTTTTTTATCTATAATTTAATATATTCCTAAATATAAGACTATAAAACTATATTAATTTAAGTTTTATAAAAAATAATTATATTTATTTTTAGGAGATATAAAAAAAGATTATAAAAATAGTTTAATTTTAGAAATAGTATTTAAATCTATAATCTAGTTTTATATATATTTTAAATAAGATTTAAATATCTCTATATTAGAGATAATCTTAAACTCTAAAAAATAACAGATAAAAAACTTATTAATATTTTAAGATTTATTAATAATTATATATAAATCTATTTCTAAATAAAAAACTTTTATTTTATAAATTAAAAATAGATATTCTTATAAAACTAAAATTAATAATATAATTAAAAATAAATTATAGTTTAAAAAGAAAGAGAAAATATTATAAAAAAAAGAAATTAAGATTAAGTAAAATAAAGAATTAAGAAAAAAAAAAGTAAAAATAAATAAAAATAATATAAATACTATAGTATTTATATATAATCTAGTATTTTAGATATAAATATTATCTAATTCTATATTAAACTAAAGATTTCTATAAAATAGATAGAAATTTCTATATTATCTAATAAGCTACTTATTCTATTATAAGATCTAGTTTATTATATTATATAATTAAAATTAAGATATCTAATTTTTTTTAAAAAAGAATAGTTATAAGAAAAATATTAAAATTTACTATTAATATATAAATTTACTATAAATAAGAAAGTAATAAAATAAAACTAAATTCTTTTTAAAATCTCTATAAAATAAATATAATTTATTAATTATCTTTATAAACTCTTAATAAGATTCTAATTATATAAATATTATTCTAATTATATCTTTTATATTTCTAATATAAATTTATAAGACTATTAAAAAACTCTTAACTATATTTTTCTATATATTAAAATTAATCTTATAATATCTAGTTTATAATAAATAATTAAGAAATTTAATATTTATAATAGTAATAAGTTAAAGAGTAATTAATATCTAATATTAAATTTTTATTTTATATTTTATAACTATATTTCTATTATTTAAATAGAAAAAATAACTATATATTATATATAGTTTTAAAAAACTTTAAATTAAATAAATAGAATTATTAGTTACTATATTTATATTTTACTAGTTTTATAAAAAAAAAATATTATTTCTAGCTAATCTAAAAAGTAACTAATTCTAATTTATATATATATTATTATTAATTATACTCTAAATAAATTCTAAGATTATTATAAATATATATATCTTTTTTAAAATATCTATAAAAATCTATATTAAGTTAGAAGAAATTTAATTCTAAAATAAATCTAAATATTTATAAAATTATAATTAGTATTTTATATCTAATAGTAAGTATATTTATTAATTTATAAATAATTTATTTATAGTAAATTTAGAAAAGCTAATCTTAGAAAATTTAATAAATTAATTTTTTAATATACTTAAAATAGAAATAGAAATTAGAATAATCTAGATTTTAATTTCTGAATATATCTGAATATATATGATAACCTAATATATTATCTGCTTTAATTAGATAATATATGGCAGAAAATCGACCTATTTAGGACTAGTCTATATAAGCTTACTACCTATATAGACTAATATAAATAAGACCTTAATCCCCTACTATAAAAAGATATATTCTTCTTTAGAATTTAATTCTTTCAGATATTTATTGATTACTAAGTAATTATATATATTATATAATCTTTACTTCCTATTTAGAATAGTTTAATACTATCCTTAACTCCTCTGAAGCTTAGTAAGACCTATAGTCTTATAGGTTATAAGTCTAGCTTTTGCCTTATCTATTACCCTTTTTACTTTATTTTTATATATTAATATCTTATAGGTTTTGTCTATCTATTAACCTATTATTTCCTTTTTAGGAAATAAGTTAATACCCCTAGTACCTAAACTAATTATCTCTAGTACCTTATACCTGAATTTAAGGTTAATCTTAAACTTAACCTTAATCATAGCCTTAAATATATAAATATATTATATATATATTTATATATATTAAAGCTATACCTTTATAACCTGAGGTTTATACTTAGCCTATAAACCCTAAACCCTAAACCCTAGAGGCTTTAGGTTTACTATATTAATATCTCTAAAATTTGAGGTGCCTAAACTTTTAGGCACTAATAACTATATTATATAGTCTATTAGGGCCTATACCTTATTAGCTAAGGAGGATCTTAGTTTTAATACTCTTAACCCTAATGGAAGCCTCTCAGCTAATAATAACACTTCTATTATACTAGTAAAAAATCGAAAAGTCTTAGCTATTATTAAGCTATTATATAATAATAGGCCTCTATTATATATATATGATGAAATAAACACTATAGTAGCTTAGTAAACGCTTAAAGATATATTTAACCCTAAAGGAATTTTTTAATATATCTTTAGCTGATTATATTACTATAGAGTTATATTTAAACTAGGTAAAATTGCTTATTAATAACCTGAATTCTAAGGATATTATACTTCCTAATTAAGTCATTATAGTCTAGGTTCTAAATAGCTTAGATAATAGCTATTTAAGCTTTATTTAAAATGTGATATAATTGTTATATAATAACCCTAAGGCCTATACCTTTAATTCACTAATTAAATACTTAATTAACGAATTATGTAGTAAAGATAAAAATAATACTATATATAGTATTATAAAACCTTTTTAAACTTAATCTAAACACTAAAAGCCTGCTTTTTATCTAAAAACTGCTAAAAATAGCTATATAAATAGCTATTTAAATAGATTTAGCTGAGCAAACACAGATAATAAACAAAACAAATATAAAAACGCTAAAATATAGAAGAAAAAACCCTTTTAAGGCAAATTTTGCCAAAATTACTATATAATAAATTATTATATAAATAGCTGCTTCTATTTATATCCTGATAAACGGCCTAATTAGTGGTATGATTATAAAGCAGAAGCTGAATAGGCTAAATACTCTAAATTAGAGTATAGCCTATAAGCTAAAAAGAAAAATACTGCTATTATTAATACTATCTTGGCTAAAAATAACTAAGTTAATCTACTAACTAGCAAAATATTATCTATATTAGATGAAAATTTATCTAATAATAATAATAATATAACAGACCTTGATATGGAAATCGATAATCTATTATTAGATATCGATGATTAGGCTGACATAAGTGCTATAATAAGCTCTAAAGTAAATAAAATAAATAATAACAATTATAAAGGCTATCTAAAAGGCAAATTAATCTATCAGATTGGACCTATTTGTAATTTTGTTATTGATATAGCTGCTACTGTATCTGTTATTACTAAATTGTTATATTTTATTAATAAAATCGCTGTTAATAAGACAGTAAATTAGGGTAAAGCACTTAAAATACTAATAAAATATAAAGGAACTGTTATTTTATTAACTAATTAAAACTTTATATATATTATATATAATATACTATATATACCTAAATTAGGTATTAATATATTAAGCACTAATAGGCTAAAAAGCACTACTATTTTTAGCCTAAATTCTGTCTTTATTTATAATAACAAAAAATGTACTATAAAAGGTCAAAAAGATACCTTATAT
>JAGIKU010003717.1:0-22190 GCA_020086695.1 Penicillium sumatraense | reverse complement strand
GCACATTGTAAAGGGTCAACAATTCGAAAGTATTGGCAGTCTCACTAATGGCACCGTTTCAACACGCACAAAGATACTGCAGGATGCGCTGACGACGTGTTTCGACATGTTCTACGTTCATCAAATGCGTCTGCACTTCATCGCCACAGGAAACAGCGGCCGCTTCGTTCAATTTTACTCACTGGCAACGTCGACATAACTCGCTGACCAACCATTGAACACTGTTCATGTCGTTGCCATCTCTTTTTCTCTTCTTTCTACTCGTTTCTGATGTCGTTACGGAGCTAAATTCGCAATATCTGCATTTCTTTGATGTTGCTATCTGTTCATCGCCATCCGCAAAACATCGGCTTTATTCACGCATATATCTGAGCGGTGAATAAGGCCCTCACTGTTAATATCACTTTTATCTCTGTCCGGTTCATATTCTCGAGCACTTGACCGGCCGCGTCGAGTCACCTCCGGAAATTGTCTTACGATCCAGAAACTTGTTCCGGAACCACATTGAACGCGAATATGTGCTCATTTTCCGCAGATAATTGTACATAGGTATGACTTTGAATTGGAGCATCCATTAGCACTCGTCGACGCCTTGAACTCAGTAGACGAGACAAGATTGCAAAGAGCTACCCGCTAATCCTCCACAGAAATTGCCTAACGCGATGATATGCAGATCATATACCGTAGCCTAGTGTGGCTTTTATGACCGGGGCCTCTCAAGATTACGGGCGTCTAAGGACGGACGTCTCAGCAGGAGAACCGTCTCAAAACAACGCTCTTGTTGCAACCTCACTCTCAGGTACAAACCATTCATGTGAAGATTGGCCAATTCCGCAAACAAGATACTCACCGCTGCCGCTGTTGCTTCATCGTCCCACCGTCCCGGCTACAGCTTTGGAAGCCATGGCAACCAGCTGCTTGACCTGACCAAGTCCTCCAGCGCCTGCAAGCTGGTCCTCTTCATGTGCCGAAATCACGAAAATTGCATAGCTGCCATCGGCTGTGGCGGCGCGGTAACAGTGGTCTGGGCGGAGACTGTGTAGGTGCACATCGTAGAGTGTAAAGCCTTTGCATGAATACTTTCGTGCAACCCGTTCGACAGGCGACGGATCGGACCGGTCTATGAGAAGACGGTCTGACGGATTTCATTCACCTCGCTCGAGTGACCAGAAATTGATTTCAACGTGCTATTCGAGTGGGGGGTCGGGTTCGTCGTGCATTGGAGGCTGAGGAGGAGTGTTAGTTCGACCATTCTGTGTTGGCGTGTGCTGGGTGCCTTTGTGTATTGCTTCCACGGGCTGGTCACAAAGTGTAGAGTATGACATTCCTCACATATTTCCTGGTGAAAACCGCTTCCCAGACGAAGGCGAAGACTGATGAAGATAACTGCTGTACTGGAGGATCGACCTGTTTCTGAGTATCGGTCCCAAAAGTGGAAGCAGTGTCTGACTTTTGCTCCTCCCCCGTTGCCCGCCCGTACTGGCTCGATTCAAGTTGGACTGTTTCCAGCGAAATTTCGGTGCATTCGCTCATATCATCGCTGATTCCTGGACCAGCTCTGGGCAAACGACAGGAGGATACCGTTTCCATTACTGATTTGTTCTGTGATGCTCTGCGCGCCGCGCGACCTCTACTCAAAGGACTTCTTTGACCCAAGTTGGCTAGAATGAAACACTCATTTTCCGGGTCCAGATAGTCCAGCTCCATAGGTTCAAATTCATTGTCTGAATTTAAAAACTCGCCCGAAAGTACGGAGCTTAACCTGCCTAAAGGCAGGTATAACTACTCGACCGTTCATCCCAAGGAACCAAGAGCCCAGTGCTTTGTCACGCTCTGCGCTTCGTCTCGATTTGTACTAGAATGCTTGGTCGGCGTCAGATTGGACGAGAATTTCCACGGTTATAACGTTGTCGAATCTACCACTTTTTTCACAGTTCGTGATTTATCTGCTTCGAATCCCTGATTCTGTGTTGGAGGGCCTGATCTCAGGGATTCGATTCCCAGAAGTTGAGCATCTGGTTTGACAAAACTGGCAGACTCGGATATCCCTTGGACCCCGCGGGCTCCTGCCATGTTTGAGATGACGGCGATCAACAACGGAAGAAAACAAGTGAACCAATGCGGGCAGCGAGAGTCAAAAAGTGAATACAACCCCGGTCGTTCTCGACAGATTCCAGGGTCCAGGACGTTGGGCCACGCACAAGCGGCGCCTTGATTGGCCCGTGAGAAAATACAGTCCCTTGTCCCCAGGAAATGTGGCGGAAGCTTTCAGGTCTCCCATCGCATTGGTCGAGAGACTCCTGCAAGATTTTCAACTAGCGTCGGGGCACACCCAAGATCCGACAATCGAGCACGGCCTTTTGACGTCCCGAGGGGAGGTGCAGGGAACCTAAAATTCTGCACTCCGTACCTTCGGTGCAAATACACTTTCCTTACTCACAAAACACAGGAACAGAACACAGCGCAACTGAACAAAGACCGAATCAGAAAGGGGTGGAGTTTTTATGAAGCAGTACGCAAACTCCGACAACCGAGATGATCTGCATGCATGTCAAGAATAGTGCCCACACGACGTGGGGCCGACGCAAGGCATGGATGGTCTGTGTGGGCTGACGAACATCACCCTGGCAGCCTGAAGGCGTTGTGTGTATTCTAGGCACCGCTTTACCTCAATTGGTCATGTAGGATAGTAGAACTGTCCTGTCAAATAAAGAAACTTAGGTTCGCGCGGATCCCGCGTTTCAGCCCGCGGTCATGACGAGAGAGAGGTGGGGGGAGGGTTCGAATACTTTCACCTAAGGTACTGTACTCTTCATTGAATAGACTTCGACGACCGGGTTTTTACGGTAATTTGAAATCTGACAGGCTAGTATTTCGAGGGTGGGGGATAGGGGGGATAGGATTGATAAACGACAGCGCCACGCTATTTTGGCGGTGTCCCGATTAGCTTCGGGGACTGTCAATTGACCAAATTAATCAAATTAGAAGAAAAAGGAGAATGGAAGCGGAAAAGTGGAAAAACAGAAATCAAGATAGAAACAAACCAGGAAATCTACAAATAACGTTGAATGGGGTCCCCAATCGGGACGGGGCTTTACAGCGCTAAAGGAGCAGCTAAGGTACGCTGGAACTGCACTAATGCCAACATGCAGGCTGCATAGCGCGACCATAAGCTTCCGCCCAACCTTTAGCTTGTCAATGCTCCTAGGAATAATCTATACTCGATGTGACACAGCTTGGGATGCCCCTGGTTATTCGCAGACACTGGTACTTGTCAATTTCCTAAATCGCCTGGGCCGTTGAAAATAGCCTAATTCCCCATTATATATGAGCAGTTTCATTTAAATCTCCTATTTCTCTGTTCCCACTCTTACCAATCTATCAGCCTCGCCTTCCCTGTTCCAATGTGCGAGGTGGTTCAAGGCTTCAAAGTTCTCTCTAGTCAACACTTCCAGAAGTTGTTTATATAACCAGCTCATCCCTGTGAGTGTCGCAACCCGCCTGACAGCACCGTCGGGGGAAGCCGTGCCGTCGGTTTTCTCTAGTTTCTGCATGCGTCCCATCCGGGTACTTGAAACTTTCGGCACTCCCAATGCTCTATTTGATAACTCTATTCTCATCTGGGATATACAAAATTAGGAGATCCTTTATATTTGACTCGCCCGCATGTCAACATCCATGCATGAGCAATCCGTGTCGCAGACGTCTGTCACAGCCGAGCGTCTAACATCCACAATGATTTACCACAAGCCCAATCCCACCAGCGGCGCCATGAAGCGGTCCGCTTCGGCCCTTGAAACGCCCCCCGGCTGGGGCGTTGCTCCTGTGAGTTGGTTTGGAAATATACAGCATTCCCAGGATTTTAAATCTAACAATCAATTAGCCCATGATGACTTCTCGCTCCTCGTTTCATGTACCATTCGCCCACTACGCCCTTATCTACCTCGACGACGAGGGCAAACTGAAAGTTGACGAGTCACCCTCCATCGAGGACCAGAACTCCACTATGTTCACCCCCAATGTCCGTCAGAAATTCCTAGAGAACCTGGACAAGCACCAGCTTGTTGTACGGTGTATGTTCATATAACTTATTTCAGCCAGAACCCAGCTAACGCCTCATCAGCATTCCGTCGCCGAGTGAGACGCCGCCGTGGCAATGCCACGGCTTTCGTCACTGATGATTGCCTGGCTGATAACTCTGGAAATGACGACGAATCTCCTAGTGGAGACAATGAGGCCACCTCTATCCGCGTTGGAGACACCCTGAAGCTTATGAACTATTACGAGTGTGCTCTCAAACACTTCCAGCAACTCAACTGCCGCATGGTTGCCAAGGCCTTTATCAAGTTCATTGAGCCTCGCAAACAAGCGAGACACCCATACAACGGCGGCAAGCCCCCAGTTGGATCTCCTTCTGGCACTACTGGGGACCCCGAAAAGACCAAGCCCGAGTGGTGGCCCCCAGGTGTGATGCATAAGGAGCCTGATCACCTACGCACAGAGCGTATGTCATTGTCCTTGACCTTTGATCCGAGCTATGCCTACTAATCCCATCCATAAAGATCGCATCGAGCTGTTGCTTCACATTATTCGTAAGCTTGAAGGCCACGGAATTACTGCCGACAAACTGAGGGAGGTCGCTGAGGATACTAAGCGGAGTCTGAAGCACCCTTTTTATATGGATATTATCCTTGAGATCCTTCGAGTCCGCAAAATGGAAGAGCGCTGGGAGCATGGCGAAGTTGACTCCAACACTCTGGTCTACGTGATGTACCGAGGACCTAGCCCTAAGAGTGATGAGGAGGAATCTACCGATGGACCTGCCATGACAGTCGACGCACCCGAGAACATTGAAGAAGGTGTTTGGACACCAAGTTCATCTATCCAACAAGCCCCTCTGATCAAGCCAATACATACCACGGGAGTTCCCCCACGCTTCCTCCCCAGAAGCTTCTCTCTCTCGCAGCCTCTGGCATTCGAAGGTCAACAAGATCGTTCCTTCTACACCACCCCGCCCCAATACATAGACTCCTTCCCACAAGACATGCTCAACACCCCAGTGATGGCAGAGAATATCACCCCCCATGGCACCTCAGTATGCGACTACCCATCTCAAACCCATTTCCCAACCTCACCCCCAGACCAGCAGCTCGGTGGTGCACCCGGCCAATACGACTCCTGGTCCAAGCCTTATTCCCCCCAGCACACATTCAGTCCAATGACCTCCAGTGTTCCAGCGGCAACATATCCCTTGCCTCAGCCGTCAACTCCCTACAATATGGCCATAGCGTCTCCCGCCCATTTTCATGCTCTGTCTTCTCACGGGCAGTCGACCATGGAGCCCATCAATCAACAGACTCTGCCATTCCGCACTCGTTCGATGGGTCATATACGCTGTCTTCCGCTTTCCCACCCTGAGTGAAGGCAATCAATCGAGCTGTTCCCGTGTTGAAATAAAAGTAAACTCGATGATATCAAGAAAACCATGGGTTTTTTTAATATGGCTGATAGGATCTGACTAATATACCACACCATACCGCCCAGTACCATACAAAAGCACGCACTATACAGGGAGATTTACACAGGAGTTCTATATTGTGGTATGTCGATTTTGTGAATAAAGAGGTTGCTTTTGCGGGGATGGTAGGTGCTGCGAAGACGGGTTACTCAGTAGTGTTTGGTTTTTTTTGTGGTTTTCCTACCTTCCGGTTGAAATTTTTATTCTTTGGAAAACTTTTGGAAACTTATACATACCTTGCATTTAACTCTCGCTAATACTTGTTCTTCTTCTTTTTTTTTTCGGTTTTGTACATGTTTTCGTTCCCTGATATGAATGTCACTTTCGGTACTGTTCGTCAAATTAGCTGCGCAATCCACGACTAACGACGGGCCAAATTTCTTTGCCAAGCCCGCTAAAATCTTAAATTACAGGTTTTGGCGCTCCCACGGCTGAGGATTCGAATAAGGTCCATCAGCTCTTGCTGTATTGAATTACTTGTTCATTACTGCAATGCTTCCTAGAGATGAGAGTCTTGTGCGCCATCATGTACCATAGTGGGCATACCTGGGAAAAAAGGTTTGTATTGCAATGTAGTAGCTTGCAGTCCTGGTTCGATAATATTCGCGATGCTCTAATCCAATCCCAGAGCTTACATACTATGTCCTGAGACGACCTGGAATCGCACATCTAAAATGGCTTGTTTATTATTGGGCCGCATGCATCGCCGGAAACTAGCTTTCTTCAGACGTGCTAGCAACAGTTTCATCCTCCATACCGACATTTTGGGGCAGGAGCCAGCATAACTTTCATCTGCTACGCTTTCATGAGAATCGAAGCTGCGAGAATCGAGGGATCGGAGTCTAAGGATAGCTGGCTATGTAACAGAGCATTCTCTCCACAATGCTGATTAAACTAAAAATGTCACCGCTGTTTTCCTCCGAGCTTTCAATGAGACAGCTGCAGTCAAAGACAAGGAACCTCCAAAAAAGACGAAGAAATTCGAGGTGCTTCGACAAAGCCAATTAATATCAGTCCCATTTCAAAGACGGTGAATTACAGGCGCGCATTTTATGCGCCAGTGAATCCAACACTCCTACCAAAATATTAGCTGCCGTGCTAGTAATCCTTTTTTATTTTTATTTTTTTTTTTTGCAAGTGCCTTTCACCAGAGGCACCGAAGGGAGGAGTTGAGAACATGCGGTCAAAGCCTGATCAAATCGTGTTTACCAGAGAGCAAAGCCGACTCGTTGACTTTCCATGAGGCTGTATCAGGCCCGTATCAACTGGAATGGTGGGATGCCATACAGAAAGAATACGCTTCTCTTCTCGAGCACGGAACATAGAAAAACATTCGGTGACAAGATGTTCCAGCCGGTGATCATGTCTTCGGCTGCAAAATAGGCTTCCAAGATCAAAGCCAACGGAAATAGCAAAGCACGACTGGACATCAAACGCTATCGACAGAAATTGTGCCAGCTCCACCGCACTTTGTGTGGCCTCAAATAGGCCCCGCAGATTTGTACTAATGCATCCACTAAGTCCTGCCTGCCCATGCCTTTATCATGGCACGATCAGATAACAGCATCTTCTACAGATCTGATGGTCTGTGTCTACATCGACGACTTCCTTATCGCTGCGGCAGACCAAATCTAGGTTGAACAAGGTCGAAGAGTGCTGGAAACTGGATTTCAAGTGGAGAAATCCAGACCTGGGAACCCTATGTTCAAAGCCGGGGTGATGGAATTGTGTTCATCCACCTACACTAGTACATAGAAAAGATTCCGATTTTGCATGGAGTTGTGTGAGTCGGAGAGCACGCCCATGCCAAAGGATATCCTGAATCATCGTCTAGACGAGGATCCTGTGGACGAAGAAGCAAAAGCCTACTTTGCATCCTCAGTACTCCTGCATGCTGCTGCAAACATATATTTCTAACCAGCCGATGTACATACCAGTCGGACCACATCAATTGAGAGAAAACTTATCGGCAACCGCGACAATAAAAATCATCAACTGCCGATCGTTGTCAATCACAGGACCCAAGAATGGACCATTAATTTCTGGGCTCTGCTTAATGTCCGAATTTTACACCGTAGACAGACTGTCTGATACCATTATTCATTGCGCTCAATGAGCAGGTACCAGATCGCAGGATGTCGCTGCGGCACATAGGGCACGTACTTGAGCCAACCAAGATCCACGGGTCCACACATCCCAGGTGAAACTGATGGTCGCATGGGAAGACCCGCAAGTCCTCGCCGTCTGTGAAATTCTCCGAGCATATCAGGCAAACGACATTTGCTAGCCTGCAAGAGTGATTGGGTGATGGGAAGCTACCCAACAGTTGTTGATTCAGCTGAACAGAATCTCGATCCTGTTGTCCATTTTGCGGTTCGTCAGAGGTAGTCGGTTCGGACCCTTGATGAACAAGTCCTGCTTCACACTTTTTGCGAGATCCCCAAGAGAGATTTTCCATATCCACCTCGTCTGTTATGAAATGTGTTTCAATATTAGAGGAATCCCTATATTTCATTGTGGGAATTGTGTTTAGCAATGTCTTTGCGGTATCGGTGATACGGCGCTGCTGAATACCAGAGGGCGGTTCATTCGTAGTCATTGTGCGCCGAGAGGATCGACGACGGAAATAAAGGTTTAACATAATCATTACTGCCAGCCCAATGGGGAGTACACTGGCTAAAACAATGGCTAGGGATTTTGGTGGACTTGTGGACGTTGACGACGCCATTACCGGGAGGGAAATCGGCATGGTGATATTCGGAGGGTACGTTTGTCGCCATTTCGCCATTTCTTCAGAGACAAACAGCGAATAAGAGATAAATGTAGTAACGTAGGAGATACAGTGGCGACCGTGTCCAACCTCGTTTTAAGACATGCTCGAACTGAGAAGTTGTATTTACCATTCTGTACAGGTTGATTCTGTTGTCATCCCCCATATGCTTTTGTGTGGTAAACCGGATCCTTTCGGAATACACACGGCATAACATTACCAGTTATATGGTAATTTATAGATGTGGGCCAGGTTATGGTCATCATTGTCGTAATATGGAGGGCGATGTCCTGTTTTGACTGATGCTGTGAAAATTCCAGTGATAAGCCCCTTCAGCGACTTCCATAAGCGTTTCCACACGAGGGTCGGTAGATCGTCCTCTCCTGGAGCTGTGAAGCTTTTGGCTGCTTTGGGAGATCGCTGGATTTCTAGCTCTGTGAACGGTGGGCATGGATCAGAAGATGGCGCAAAGTAGAGATCGTGGTGCCGTAGAAATCAGGAAACCGGTCTACTCGACTCCGATTCCTGGTGCCTATCGCCTGATCTCGCTATTCAACCCATTAGGTAAACTCCTTGCAGTTGTGGCTCGTCGACTGTCATATCTTGCCGAAAACCTGACCTGCTGCCAGCCACATAATTCGGAGGGCGACTGGAAAGGGCCACCGAACAAGCCTTGCTCCTCTCTAACGCGATCGACGAGCTTATTTTGAATTTCTTATCCTTGATTATTTAGGAGACTAGAGTTACATCATTTTTGTTGCGACATAGTTGAGTTGGTTTATTGATTGCGTGAGCTGGCGTATAGAGAGAGTTTTAATGTCATCGTGGAACGGTGAAAGAGGAAATTTTCGTGAGGGCTGGCATTCTCATTCTTCATGCGTGCCAGTTTCAACTCCCGGTAATTTGCCCAATTCTTGTATCTCAGGTTCGCTTAAATCACGCGCGCTATAAAACCACAGAAGTCAGATCTTGTTTCAAAATGAAAGATAATAGGACGAAACAAAAACACGGTCGCATGTAGAGTAACACGCACGATATGAAGGTTGGAGGAGATGACGGAATAGAAACAGGCGAAAGTCCATTCGGTCCTTTCAGGATTCTTTCCAGGTATTATTCTCTGCAACCAAGGAGCGAAATACAGAACCCACCTTTTTACTACCTCCACGCTATCATCGTAACTAGACACGTCCTTGAAATATACGGTAACTTTCTTTAATTTTCAGCGTAAGTGTCCACAACATATCACGGTGAATATCGAGCTTGTTACCGGCATGGGTTGATGTACTAGATTGAGGCAGGTAGGTTGTATTGTAGAATTTCTTCATGTCAAGGGAACCTGGGGTGAAAGACGAGATGGGGTTATTACATATGGTTTCTCACGTCACATACGGGCCGGTCCATTGTATGACGTCAGGAAGAATAATAAACAGGTATAGCGGATTAGCGGCTGCACGTCAACTTTTTGTCAACCGATGAACATGCTTTAGTGGGACCCACTTTCGCAGTAGAACTGACTCTTTCAAAATCTATCAGAAGACTTGGGGCAGCAATAATGTTAGTCGCCTGCGAATTACAGATGTCTCGATGACCACATTGTCTGCCATTCTTGATTGGGCCCGTTTTCGTAGACATTCTGGATCTACTGCTTCCTTTCCATCGAGACCGAGTCATTACGGCGAATTATACCCAATCTATAGTCAACTTAAGATGAAGATGCATCTAGCAAATCCCATCCGCTGTGTTAGGCACTGAATTACTCTCTCCCGGTAACAGGGAAAGCTTCGCTGATTCACGTGTTTCTCGGGGGTCAATTATGACTTTCGCTTCGGTAACGTGTTATGGCTAAAAAGTGTCCTGAATGGAGTACGAGATCCAGCAGATCATCGCGTATCTGCAGCAAAACCAGGGACAATCCAAACCGCACCTAATCAATCCAGACCGAATGGTAGAGAAGTGAAACACAACTAAGAAGTCATTCAGGTACAAAGCGGAAATTGCAGGAAGAAATTCAAGCGCTGCGAAATGATCGTCGCGACAGCCGGCACGGATTCGCCCAAATCGGAGCGAGCTGCCAACGCCCTGATAAATAGCGTCGTACCAATCCACAGAGGTTTCCGAGTCCGCTCACCTAACGGTAGAGACAACGTGAACTCCTTTGACCGTCCACCCCGCAGTGAACATCCACATCAGAACCCCACTGTTGCACACATCATCTAAGACGCGCAAGTAGCAGCAGACATTGGCATGACTAAGACTGAGTATACGACCTACAAAGTCCTTGTGTCGCCTGAGATGGCCCGCAAAGAATCTCCTCTAGCCGGACATCCCCTCGGAGTCACAGAGCGAACTTAGCAGCTAAGTTACGAGATAGAGCCGAGTAGCCGTACGGGCTGACAAGGGTTTTATGGTTTTCAGAATAATCGTTTTCTTGACCAGTCTGAAATATACGTTTATATTTTCTGTGTTTTATAGCAGATAATAGATAATCTCGTCTTGCTCTGGAGAAACGCATACCTGCCCTTCGAAATAACTTGTTCAGGATGCGACAGGTTCAACACGGCTGGCAAAACGGTATGGCGCCTTCTCTTCTTATCTTGAGTTCTCTGCCAACCGCCATGAGATATAGACTGCATGTGCTTGGGTTACGTGAGGAAAGTGCCTCGATCACACTTGAAATAGCGAATCTCTAGTCGATTCTTTAGCCGTACAAATATTGACAGCCTCATCGGCGAATGCTTCCAGCCCTCTGCCGACTAACACCACTCTTCTGTTCCGAGTACCGGCGCCCAAGTCCTGATCCTTGAGAACGCATCTCTCCAGGGAAACGAGGTGGTCCACCAAGACTCGCCAGTACGGCTTTGTTGTCGGCCGTCATGTCGTCGAGAACACTGATTTCATCCCTAGAGAACCACTTGGGGATAACCCACACTCGAAATGGAATGAGGGCGATAATCAACACCGGGAATCCTGGAAATAAAAAAACCAACAGTCAGTCATCTTGTTAGATCTAAGTGAAGGGAGGGAACGTACCAATAGCAGCAATGGTTTCGGAGATCGCGACACAGGCGGCCACTCCAATGAGCTGGCACGCAATCCAAAGCAGAATTTTGCGGCTGCGAACTTTCAGAAGAGGCTCACCGCGCTGCACAAACCGGTCCTCCAGTATTAAATGGATAGCTTTGTTCACGATACCACTGCTTCCGATGGAACCCCACCCGACAATAAAAAACACGCCCGCGAAAACGGCAGAGGGCATAGTGTGGAGGACGATCAGAATAGGCCCGGTCATGGTGCCGATGATAGCTAGCCCCATGACAAAATGTGAGACACGTTGTTCGACTACTGCAGTTGCATTGACAACGGCACGGCGGATTTCGGACCCCTCACCCTCCTCAGTTGGTATAATACGAAGTTCGGTGTCATAGACTGTCAAGGAGTCTGTATGCACAGGTGCCTGGTTCCGGGATTTAGTAAACACACAATAGAACCCAATAGCTTGAGGTTGCTAGCACACCTGCGGGACTAATCCGTTGGGGAAGGGTATCCCAATGATACCGGCAATAAAGGTGGTGCACCCAAGAAGGAAAAAATCCCAATGGAAGCCAGCGGGTTTTCTTAGCGGGAATTGTCGCGCTTGCGCCGTCAGGCTACTGACATTCTAATGATAAGTAAGCGTCACGGCCAGAACAGGGGTGAGGGGGGCTTGGAAAGAGATACATACATGGTCATAGTAGAAGAGTAACATGATCAAAAATCCAAATGGTAACGCTGCGAAAATCCACTTGGCGTCCAGTTCCCAAAACTGAATCAGCCAGCCTCGCGGCTGTGTGGGGAAAAACGCCCTGCTGATGGGCACACGGGTGATATCTGCCGATTTAAGCGGACCAGGGATGTGCGTAAAACCAACCCAGAAGATTGTACCAATCTATAAGCACAGCATGAGTGATTTCCCAAGCGAATTGGGAGTGTTTGGACCAGCACATACCACGTACGCGTAATCTGCCAGCAAACCCCGAAATCCGGGCCTCCAAACGGTGCTGGATCCAATGGTCTCTAGGCTGTAAATTGTCAGGAAATAGAGTACAGCTATCATGCAGCTCATGAACCCAGCGGTGTGTCCTTGGGTTGTGAACTCGCTGATTAGCTCCTCCACGCCCTTGCCTAGCCTCCGAGTTATTGATAATCCTCATTGAAGATGAGAGGGTTGCGTTTGATTGGGCTAACTGACTGATGTAAATGGTTCCGACATAGAAGCCGAATGTTTCGCTTGAGAAATCCGTCACGTAGCGCATGTAGTCACACATGTTGCACAATGCAACAATCCAATGAAAAATAGCGCCCCAGATGCCCACCCAACACATAAATTGGGGGTAAATGGAGGGCTCGTAGAGTTGGATGATGTCATATATGGTGTAGTTAAACAGAGAGATCAGTCCAGTAATGCCGACAATGGTTAGAGGCTGCACCGCAAGGATACTAAATACCATCGCCGCCAGTGCGGACGAGAAAAGTGCTTCGTTGATGCCATAGAACTGTCCGGTTCTCCGATGCATATCCAGCGTATAGGCTATGGCCGGGAGCATGCTAGGGGGCAGGTGTTATTAGCCTGCAATTCGAATCGCGGCTTGTGCCAACCTACTTCACGAAGTACATGCGAACGATACTGGCGATGGTTCTGTACGTCCACGCATCGCAGATGTCACTCCAGTAATAGGGGAGGCGTCTCCGGACATCGTGATACATACCCCTTCCGATTCGAAGGATACGCAGGCTTTTCCATCCGGTGAGGTTATCATAAGTGTAGGAAGCAGCGGACTTCTCCCTTGCCAGGGGCAGTGAAGATGCCTCCGCGGCGTCGAAGGTCGGCGACATGATGGATAGCTGTCAACGAATGGTAGATGGCCTTTTCAACGCGGAGAAAGAGAAGATTAGCGACGACGAGAAACAGAGAGGAACGATTGCTTTATTACAGTTGGGCTCTGGGCTCTCAGGCTCCACTAGTGTGCTAGTTGGCTCGTCTGATTTAATTGCCCAGCCCGAATCAGACCTGTCCTCACCGAATTTGCCCGAGTATTAGGTTCTTCCAATGCGAAAGGTCGCCCACTTGGTACTCAATATTGAAAGTATTCTACCACCCCCCCCCCCCCGCCTGACGTTCCAAGATTCTCTGTACAGAGAGCAGTGGTACTTATTAGACCCGATTCCCCGACATCACAAGCCGTCGCGTCATAATGATCGGGTGCCAAGCCCGATAGCTCTTGGCGGTCCGCTGAGTCAGTATTCTGCCCAGGCAGAACTTACCCACATGATGCGCACAGCTTGACTGGCGCTGTATCTCACTAGACTCCGACGATGCATTCGATCGTACACCATCCGGTTGTGACGAAGCTATCGGAATTATTTGAGAATGAAGTTTTTACTACTCAACTAGCCTCGACACTCGCTTCTTGCAGCCCCCATGATGGAGGGGTCTGCTTGCGTATTGACGCAGTGGTGTGCTCTTCGAACACTATCAAGTCGAATATAACCACGGATGATGACAAGTCTCTGTCGCTGGTACGAAGCATCGACGATGTCGCACGGAAGGGCTCTCGTCCGTATTAATAACTTGGTTCCTCTCTAGGGATGGTTGAGCGTGGAAGACAATCGACCCCTGACTACAACTCCGGGGCAGGTTGCCTCCCTGAAGTCCCCAGGATCAGTGAGTGCCTCGTGTTGCGATAGCATAAGAGTCAAGTGGACATCGAATGCTGAGGCTTTTTTTGGGGATAGTCCGGTTCCGAATCGCAATCCAGCCATGATGGCGGTCCAGTGACGCCCCAATCCATATCCAACAACGAGTTTGACAAGACCAGGCATAAGACCGTTAGTGGGCTACGACCGTCAAAATCATCGACCATGGAAGTTATGGCAGAGGAGTTAGACTCAGACAACGATGCCGCCGCTATGCGACCGTCCCATATGAGAATCGAGCCGTCGGTTCGTCAGTTCCATAGCGACACCCGCTTTCCTCAGCGGAAGAGACCTACGAAGGATACAGCTGCTCCCACGTTGCAGCCCTCGTCTATCGATAAACTCGTCTCGGGAATATGGCGACAAGTGCACTCCCCTGTCATACTGAGTGCTTCGTTTCCAGTGCATTTCCTACAACGAATAGTCTTGTGAGAGCCACTACCGCTAACTGAAGTGCAGGACCGTAGACCGGAATTCAGTCTCCGGACTGGCGTTAGTCAAGAAGTACGTACAGTGCGTTTTTGACAGTACGTTAGGGGTTATCGTTTCCTAATCTTGACGCATACAGGTTTTCCGGGCAATCAGTGGTCTATGCAAAGAATACTATGACCAGAACCAATCATCACGGGCTCTGGAGTTGATAGTCCAAGCACACTGGGTGGAATGCTACGAAGCACGAATCGCATCAATTCGTCTTGAGTTCCCAAGTTGTACAAATGCCGAAGCTCGAATGATGGCCCTTAAAGAAGCCTGTGGCACGTTGGGGTGGCAAGAAAAAGAGCTCAGAAACCGGTTGTATGTCACTTGTATTTCACTCACTCTGCTCTTCCCCGCCCCCAACTTTTTTTTCCTTGACTCTCATCGCTAACAGTTCCCAAGGGCGGTTTGGCGTGGCTACAAAGAAATTAAAGATTCTGGGGGTTGGGCCAGCTTGATATTTGCTGGATCGGGGGTTTACCGTCACTGCAAATACAGGATTGGCTTTGACAACGGTCTTACTACTCGGTTGCGACACATCGCATCCAGTCTCGAAGTTGCGGCAGATACCCTCCACCCTGGATGGCGAGACCTTCTCCGTATTGTTAACCAGAGTGGGCCGCGTCGGTACTCTGGTCACCCTCATGAATGGGTCACAGTAGATACAGGGCCAGCGTTGCCACTTAAAACCACCTACTCCCATCTTCCATTACCGAATGGCTTCAATTATCAGTTCGTGGATGACTGTGTAATCGACCCAGATGTGTTTGGCCCAGAGGACCCTCGACGCGGGCTAGGAATAGACCCTAATATCTGCCAAATATGTAAGGAACAGCAGGCTGATAATGTGATCTCCAACCACTGTTCCTGTTTCCCGACTTTGTTTGGTAGTGTTCGTTATCCTCCACCGGTCCAGTTATATCACACAGCTAGTGGAAAGAATAACGGGGTTATCGCCCGCTGTGTATGTTGCAGATGTTCCTTCTCGACTCCTTTGCGATTCGCTCTTGGTGAAATGATTACTAACGCTTACAAGCAATTTGAACGAGGCACGGCTATTGCTGAGTTTGTCGGTTTCGTCACTTGCGGGATCGACGGCCTAGATGTGATGATGGGTGGAACTCCAGACCGGCCATATCAGATCTTCCAAGGCCACATGGGCAATTTTACTCGTTTTATCAACCACTCGTGTCGTCCGAATAGTCAGTTCCAGAGGTTTTACTGGCGCGGGATAGAACGTGTACTCGTGGTCTCTCGCGGAGTGTCGGCTGGCAGCGAAATCACGGTCGATTATTCGGATTATTACTGGAGGAAGCTGAAGAAGAATTGTCTATGTGGGGAGTCAGTTTGCCGGTTTGCCCATCAAATAGGGGATTAGGCAATGACTGATCCATATCTCTTCCAAATGCACTATGTTACACGGATGTACTACGTCGTCTCCAATAGAGTCGAGAGTACATGGAGGGGGTTGCTACGGGGAACCTTGGCAAACTGAATAATATCCAATTCTGCTAAGGAACGATATATCCGTTTTCATTTGGCCAGCTAACGATCTGAGTACATCTCCTCTATCCCATAATTCCTAGAGATCAAATATCCGATTGAATTTGGCAGGAAGTTAAGTTGTCTTTATGCTAGTTTATATGGCAGGTGATTTACGATAAAAAGCCGATGTCCGTCGACAACTTGAACAAATGGAAGATGGGACGCTTAAGGTGCGGATAGGTGTCGAGGAAAACGCATTACCCAAGTAATTTCCACAAGTGGTTCCATCTAAGGAAATCTTGCATTAGAAGCAGAATATCATCAGCCACCGCGGGAAATGAGACACTGCAGCAAAATTTCAGACAACCATTTCCGAAGCCAACCTTTCATGGACCGTACCGGATGCAGTGAATGATGACCTGCAGTTTGCGTACGTCGTTCACGAGCCGCAGACTGCGCTTCCTCCATATATATGACTCGTGGCCGTCGTAGATAATAGAACTTTTGGCGACATATTGGACAGCTGGCGTCTCTAGTACAAAGCCAGGTATCTGCACATGATTGATGGATCGTATGACCACAGGGCAGCTGGCGAAAGAAGGATGCTGGGCCAAGCTCTTCCAGGCAGATGGAACATTCTTCCTGAGAGAGTAATACGGGGTATGAATGGTCTGTATATACCAATGAGTTACCTGCTTCTCGTTTGTTTCGGCTTTTGTGTTTTTCTCGTAATCAGGATGGATTTTATACGAGGCAACAGACCTGATTTGCAACGATTTTGAGACTCTGTGTAGCATGGCATGCGCGCAATCAAGAGCTCGTTTGCCGTCAGTGGGCCACTTTCAGCGGGCGATGGGACATGTAAGTAATGGTTCATCATATAAAGAAATGGAAGGCTAACCACACAGCAGGTGTAATGGCGAAAGAGGGCAAGTACTTGGCTGGGATTTAATTGTAAATAATTAGAAGTACTAGGACAAGTGAAGAAGTCATTCTAATTATGAGGTCTCCCACATGACACGTACGGATTTGTGTAACTGGAACTAAGGTTAATACAGTTTGGATTGACAAACTTTACTGTGCATAGAAGCCTGGATCCGTGGCGGTGTTTGGAAGGCCCGCATGGAACTGCTTAAAACTGAGCAATCGCTGGATTTTAATCTTGTGAGTGACCGAGTTACAGGTTATATTCTGCTCTCCCAATCATCGCCACATTCAAATCACACTGGTCGTTGCAGTCCAAAGCTTCTGGCGCATGTTGCGGAAGGAGTATGTGGTCGACTTTCTCGGGGGGTGAAAGCCACTGCAGTTGGGTTAGTATTCACAGCTGTGTACCGGTTATGGGAGATTGGATACCTGACCTCTGAAAGAAGCGAGGGACAGAGTCTGGGTAAGGAACCATGTTGGGTAGTTGTTGCGGCGGTAACATATTCAGGGAGTGCATGGTTCAATGTGCCGCCACCCGTGGCGATTATAATGAGTGCTATCCTAGGGTTATGCTGGTATGGAGCAGTGGGGCGATAGTATATTCCGGCAGCCGTCATCGTTAAGCCTATGTGTGGATGGCAAGCGACGGAACAATCCGTAGAACTGCTGATTCCTTTTATATACTAACTATATCGTTTACGAGTCAAATCGGCTTGCCAGCTGGCTGAGGAGGCATCACGGCGCTTATGAGGTTGCAACGTCACTATAGCGTACTTTCAGCACTAGCAAACCCTTCATCATTGCATATCCGTGACCTCAAACCGCTGTGATCTTAAAACGCCGATTGAATCAATTCATCATCAGTTAGCGCAAAAAATAAGATTGATTCCACCCTCCAAAATCAAGCTTCGCATAGTATTATCCTGTTTCTGGTAAAGATAGTGGGCAAACCATGCAGCCACGCGAGGTCCACGACTTTGACAAGTGCCTGTTCAACGTATAATTAGACATGTATGCTTTCCACCAAGTATTTCATGTGTATTGCTCGAAAATGATCCCAATTGTGTCCGAGAGTAGCCAAACTCCACACTTCAGGAGCATGAATAGGGGTCATTACGAGCCCCAGTGGATTTTGGTCAAAATTCCACAGGGCGTATCATAGAGGTCTCCAAGCTGAACTATTCTGTTGACAAGCCTTAGATATATAGAATTCCCGATCGCCAGCTCAGCGAACATGTATAATCTTGGCCGAACCAACGTTGTCAGTGCAGAGGCTTTTTCCAATCCTTCGCAGGCATCAGCTTCTCTTTTCTTACGCCTTGCGACTACACGAACAAAGTATAATAGTCCCACTATCGCCGATAACGTATCGCAAATTAACCGAATGAAAGCCTGTGTTACAATAGTTGGCGTAAAGGTCTAACACGGAACGTTGTAGAAAAACTAGCACAATATTAATCGAAAACTTACTCGGGCTAGTTAGCAAAGGGACGTCTGGTTTATCCAGCGCTCTGGTTGATGAAGAGATCGCCGCTTCAGTGGCAGATTTCAGGCCTTGGATGGAGGACCAGCGTACCTAGGCAAGTGAGGTAGAGGCTGATTATGGCCTAAGAATAATGACGCCTGGCCGAGCAGGGAAGCTCCCCTCAAAGAAATGTTACTGTATTAGCAGTATCCACTAGTAGCCATTGATATCAAATATTGTAACGATTGTATCCAAGGCGTTCTAATATTGCTGATATGAGTTCATTCCTTCCTTCGACTTGACTAATAGTGTAGCATAGATAAATGTAATATTTAACACCATTGCATCACGAGATCTGCTTTAAAAAATGAGCGGGAACCCAGCTCAGTTGGTGAGACCATTAGCCCAACCCTCTTTACCCCCTTCTCAATGTCAGTTTAAAAATCCTAACGTTGTCATCGCTCCATTGAGTTGCTTTCCATAAGGCGTGTACTATTCCCAAGCGGGTCTTCTTCCCTGGCGATGTGTTCTCAATGTCTGACCAGGGAAAGCGTGTTAGGGCTGTTGTGGTTCGTTTTTCACAGAGGGTACATCTAGACTTTTCTTGGCTTGGCGACGGAAACAGATCCGCTTGGCCCATTTCCAGGATTCGACGCCGATGAAGAACAGTACTACTTCGACAGCCACAATGCCCCATTCCCACGTTATAGGCTTGTGTTTGAACACGACATCGTTTAGCACGGGTATATAGAGAATAGGAAACATAGTGATCCATCCAGCCATGATGGACCAGAAAAGAAACTTGTTCCTCCAAACATCATACATCCACTGGGTGAAGTATTTCTTGGATTTTGGTTGCATACGGAAGAACGACCGGCGCATGTTGACCATCTCCCAGGCTAGGAACAACGCGAACCATGTCAAACACACAAATGTGGTGGCTCGTGCTCGGAAGACCAGTTCGCAGTCTGTGATCTCATCCGACCACTCTTTGTTGCAGCCACGGGCGAGATTGCCGTCGCCAAATCCCCACATTCGTACAGAGAATGCTGCCAAGCAAAGCGCTGCAGTCCAGACGCCATAAACAAGAATATCAATCACTACCTCCCATGTAAAGATGCCCTGTTTACTCTGAGGAGGCCGGTCCATAATATCAGGCGCGGCTATCTCCATACCGAGGCCCATATCTGGCATGCCTGATGTAATCATAATAACCCACAGGATTTCAACTGGCAATAGAGGGAAGACAGATTGATTGTCAGCATCTTTAAAAGCCAACCCAATGAGTAAAGTACAGGCCTGGGCGATGTTTTCCGATAATAAGTGAAGCACAAATTTCTGAATATTGTCGAAGATACGACGACCCTCTTCGACGGCATTCAAGATCGAAGCAAAGTTATCATCTGTTAAGATAATATCGGAGGCATCTTTGGCTACATCCGAGCCAGCCTGTCCCATGGCAATACCCACATCGGCATGCTTAAGAGAAGGAGAGTCATTCACACCATCTCCAGTCATTGCCGCAAATCGACGACGGCGATGAAGGGCGTCGATCATGCGCACTTTTGTTTGAGGGGCACAGCGTGCAATGACCAATGGAAGAGTAGGAAGGGCGTCTATTTGCTCATCGGTGAGCTTGTCAAATTGACTCGCAGTCATGACCATAGCATCCTCGATATCAGCTGCTACGGCGCTGAAATCAGCTGGAAGGATTCCGACCTGCCGTGCAATCGCTTTGGCAGTGCCAGGGTGATCCCCCGTAACCATATGGACAACTATAACAGCTCGGTAGCAAGCCTGGATAGAGTCGGCTGTCTCGGGTCGAGGAGGATCATACAACCCAATCAGACCTAGGAAGCACAGATCCTTTTCCACACTCTCACGTTCCAGATCTGAATCTTCAAGCAATTGCGCCTGACCATCATATGGCTTATGAGCAAGAGCCAGTACCCGGAGTCCCAATTTTGCCAAGTCCTCCATGTTCTGAAAGATCTTTTTGCGGTGGCCATCGGTCATTGGCACGGGTGTAGACGAATCTTGGTCCCATTTCACAGAGATGCATGAATCAACAATACGCTCAACAGCACCCTTGGTAAAGACCATTGTGCAGTCATCTTGTACGGAAGCCTTGTTGAAGATCACAGACATCTTCTTCACTGTGGAATCGAACGGAAATTCAGCCCTTTGGTGCCAAACTGCCTTCTGGCCCTTTGTCAAGCGGTCGCGGTTCCAGTTGAACCTCGATGCAAATACTTGGATGGCAATTTCTGTAGGTTCACCACGCGCGCTCCACTCGCCTTCTTCAGACTTGTACACATGAGCAAGGTTAGCCATAGCTGCGACGTCCAGGAAGTCCTCAAGTTGCTGGTTCTCTGACACTAGGTCCTCTGCATTCTTCGCAGCGGGACCTTCTTTTTCGTCGTCAAACTGTGAAGGAGACAAAGGAGTAAAGGTAACATCTCCAATAGTAGGATTGAATGGCTCGTTGGATGTCCCGACTGAGTATGTCCCTCGAGGTGGAATCCATGCTTTTTTGACCACCATTTTGCCCTGTGTTAGTGTGCCGGTCTTATCGGAGCAGATATCGGTAACGGCACCAAGTGCTTCCAACGAGTCTAACTTGCGAACAATTACATTTCGCTGGACCATACGCTTAGTACCCACAGCCATAGTGATCGTTAGCACGACCACGAGACACGCCGGAATCATACTGATACCAGTGGCAACAGCATACATGATGACTTCGGTGTTGCTGCTGAACAAATTTGCGGCCATACATACAATGGCAAAAAGAACAGCAACCCCAAAAAGCAAGCACGCAAGTTTTGACAGTTTCCGTTGTAAGGGAGTCCCGACATTAACACCAAGAAATCGACCCAGGGCATCAGTCCCGGTCAGTGTCCAAGCCTGGAAATACCACCGTTTCTTAGTCTCACCGTTGTGATCACGCTTGACGGGGCGGCGCTTGCTATCGCTAGCCCGCAACGCGAGGGCAATAGAACCAATCTCTGTGAACATGCCTGTACTGACGACAACACCTCGAGCACGGCCACGAGTGACCGTGCTCGAGCTATAAGCGATGTTAAGACGGTCTCCAGGGCCAGTATCTTCTTTGAATGTTATATCACATTCTTTTTGTACCGGAAGAGACTCCCCGGTCAGAAGTGCTTCGTCGGCGTCAAAATTAACTGCCTCGACCAAGCTAGTATGGTTAGAAAATGATCAGCTATTTAAGCAACCTATGAAAGGGAAATGGTAACAACAAACTAACCGAATATCCGCTGGGACAGTATCTCCAGTCCTCAGTTCGACCAAGTCACCTGGCACGATCTGATGTGACGGAACCGAGAACGTGTGTCCACCTCTCGAGACAGTGCCTGTAGGCGACGACAGTGAATGTAACGACTCCATCGACTTCTCTGCAGCGTACTCCTGAAAGAACCCGACAACGATGTTCAATATAATGACAGCACAGATCACTCCGCCCTCAATTCATGACTGAATTCCAAAACTGACAGCCATGGCCAGAATTAATACCTGGAAAGAACTGGATCAGACGTCGAAATGTTTCGACCAATTTATATTCACTGAGAGGATAGACAATGGACCTCTTACTAGCATCATTGCGTTAGCCACCTGGCGAACAAGGATTTTAACCACCGACACTCCTTCGCCTTCGTCCAATTTATTTGGACCATATTGCTCGAGGCGACGGGTAGCTTCGTCAGGAGGGAGTCCTTCATCCAGTTCAGTGCTGAGTTCCTTGATGACAGCCTCATAAGTCAGTGAGTGAGCTGGCTGGCTCAACGGACTAC
>JAGIKU010003649.1:0-23751 GCA_020086695.1 Penicillium sumatraense | reverse complement strand
ATTTGCTACCGATCATGTTCATTTTCTCTCAACTCCTAATAGCTGCGCAATGGCAAACAGCACTAGGCACTCTCGAAACCATACTGGCAGAGATTCCAGCAGGTCCAAATCACACACTGGTGTATCTGGAGCCTCATCGCGCCACTCGGTCCGATCGGCCATCTCGGAATCTGACACCGACTCTGGCTGTTTAAGCCCGGCCGTGAGCAGAATAAGTGTAAGTTTGATTACCTGAGTGCATATACGATGAGGCGATCATGAAAGTTGGAATAGCCTATACTAAGGTGATACTAGAAAAGCTCCATGGAAAGGCCCAAGAAAAGGCGTAATGAGCCGTCTCATCGCAAGTGCTTCCATATTATCGATCGCTGCGCAGAAAAGTACTAGAAGGTGGTCGCAGAGCAAGAGGATGACAAAGCCAGCATGACCCAGCTTGTTCAAAACCTCCGTGATGAAAACACCGAAAAGGCATCAAAGATCCTGCAAGCCATTTCTGAAAAAGAGACAGCGGTCGCTGAGGTTGGGCGGCTTACAAAGGAAGCTGCGCAGCTGCAGCTCCAGTTGGAGTCTACAAATACCACGATGCAGGATCAAGTGGCATGGGAAGATATCCAGCCAGTCCTGCATCAGACACATGGCGAGCTGATTGCTGCTGCGACTCATTTCGGAAACTTCATCGATACTCTTCAGAATAAACGACTGGCATCTTTCCTGCCCAGTACGGAAGTACTCAGCGGCAATTGGACCGCCCAGGGTAGTTCTGTAGGGGCGACGGACCCAAAAGCACTCCCCGGATTCTCCGGATCGAGCAATCCGCCACTGTTTGATCCGCATATGTCACCCTCGGCCAATCATTATGAGTCATTTACTTGAGTGTTGACAGGGTAGGACGAAGGATGTGGAGGGTAACCTAATCACGGTCATGAAAGTGTTCAAGTAAAGTTGGGGGAAAATTGCAGGGATTCATTGCCATCATAGCACGAATGGCTCATTTCGCCAATAAAATCAAACTTTGTCTTTCATTCACCACCGAGCAGCCCCGATTGGAGATTACTAGGATCAGTAACTTACTTGTGTTCGACCTTGGTTCCATGGTCGTACCATTCGGGCCTACCCTTTGTTTCCCGGGGAACAGCCTCCATAATGTGACGTTTCCACGGCAGTTGGACTGAACCAAGGAAAGTTAGCACCGTTTAGTCTCCACTTCATTCTCATTGAATGGACTGAATCGTGAAGCCAATCTCATCTTCCTTGGAGATTGACACCCCTACTCAAAAAGGCACTAATGTTCTAGAACAAAGGACTTAAGTCGAAGAAACAGACTGATAGGCTTGAAGGTCGTGGGGCCTAGAATGTTCCACGCCACACCCTACAAGAATTGAGTGTGGCCATATGGTATTTGTCCACTCATTCACGTTTTTCTATTTTTACCTTGGTAAGATAAGAATCAGAATGAGATAAAGCGCGAGGTCGGAGCCGGTTAACTTTATCTGTCACAAGCGTACACAGACTTTGGCAAGGAGGAATTACCAATCTAGAAGAACCGGTCCAGTTACTACAATATACATTCCCAACGTGTCCGTAAATTGCAGAAATATCGGTAACCAGATCCGGAACGCCGACAACGGGATAAGTTATAACTCAGTACGTGTGAGCAACCGCGCGATCGGCGACTGACACCGGTTTGCTAAACTAATCGGATGCCTGTAATTTCTCCTTGAAGTGACTTCTTTTCAATGCCATAGCCTTCTTGTGCAAATCTCTCACGTGGGCTTCTATGGCAGCTAATCGGCTATGTATATCCTCCAGACCGAGGTGTGTCTTTTCATCCCCGGCATCCCGATGGCTCAATGAAATCTCCAGAGATCTGTAGGATATATTTCAGTGAGGTTTCACCCTCGCTGCAGAGCAAACCACTTACTTCATTCGGGTATCTAGACTTGAATTTGTTAATAAGTAGTCAAACATTTTGATTCTCAATGCTCACTCAGAGACACATTCCAGCACAATCATGCATGGCCACCGTGCAGGCCCAGCTGGTCCGAGGCACTGGGCCGATCTATCTTATTATCTAGCTGTATCTCCCAAGGCCACCAATAATTATTATACTCATTTTCAGCTTCCTTTGCTGATTTCTGGTCCTCTGATGTTTCGTAAGGTGACTCCTCTTCGCTGGGGGGATGTTCTCTGGGCCTTTTCTTTCTGGTTTCATCGGCCGGTTCGGAAGATGACAAAGATAATGCGCGTTTCAGACTGCTTCGAAAGGGATTGACAAGCGATGATCTTTCAATAGAAGACATAGGTAGGTTTGCAACAATCAGGTGTGGTGATTTTTCTCGGAATTCTCTTTTAGATCAGTGGATGGTATCGAAAGAACGTGCTCAGGCTTTGTAGCAACAGACTCAGATCCGAGCCAGAGTGGTCCGAACGGCATGGGGACCGAAAGGACATCTTGCCCCGCCGATCTACGCTATCCGCATCCGAAACTCAATTTCAATCGTAGCCATTTTGCCGTCTAACCGCATTGAACCTTCTGATGTTGCTAGTGCAATTGGTAGACTCTATGCCGACTCGACTCTGGCAATGAGATCATAAGTGTTACAGATTGACGAACTTTCACTGCCCAATTGATTATACAAAGCATGACAAGTTCTTCCTTGACCAATTATCACCAATAGTGCTAAACACTAGAGCGTCATAGTTGAATCACAACGTCAAAGGATGAAAACCAGGTAAAATGGTGTACGCGTGAATCCAAATTTTCACTCAACCTCACCACACATGGAACCAGTCGTTCCGGTGAGCTTGTTGGGAACAAAAAACAAAAGTTGAGCATTGTTGAAAAACATCAAACACCGCAGATGAATGAGCATTCAAGGCTACAAACGGAACCCTGGGTCAGTTCTCATTTAACCATGTTTCTGAAAGGTTACATTTATCTATCGTTTTGAATAACAAGTCCCTGAGGCTGCCAATGATTCTGAGGAACTTCTGAGTTATCTTCTACCAGTCTGTGCCCGGTATTCGTCTCTTCACAACGGTCGCTTTCGTGAGATTCCAAAGAATTAAACGTCAACACATCCACTCTATTGGAATTACTGTTCCTTACCAAATCTCACAAATCAACCTGTGCTCAATCTATCACCCTTGATCACCAGATGTCTCGGCGTAGCTCGCTAAACTGGCCACAATGGGAGGAGGATAATCTTCTTCCCTGGCTGGATGCTCACCGCGAACTTTCTTGGGAAGCCCGTGCTGATGCCTATTATGAGGAACTTAAGATCAAGCGAACAGTCGACTCGATCCGGGGGAAAAAATACCACATTCTCCGAAAGCAACGTCTCGCCCGTGCAAAGGCATCAGCGCAGCGCAAGAATCACAAGCGACAGCGACGCCTTCGACGGTTTGGAGGGCCAAGGAAAGGTCTCGCAGGACTTTCGAAAGCCAAAGATAATAATATCGACCAGTGGCTTCAAAGAATCCCGTCGGAAGGGACGATCTCTCCGACAAACAAATCTGCCATAGAAGAAACTCACTCCGGTAAGGTGGTACTTCCTTTGTGGGCTGCTCATGCTAACCTCCTGTGATCTAGTCTACACCACACCCGCCCCTGATTATCCCCCGCCGCAAGAGTTTCAGTCCAGATCTGGGCTCTGGGACTATGTGCATCGTATCTGTGCCAGCCCAAGACAATATCTTCAACTGGTCTAATAGTGGAACCACTTAAGTGTAGGGGCACGATAGGTGATAGGATTGAACGGATTAAATTAGATGATTTTCCAGCTTCTCTTCTTCATATCTCATAATTAGTGATTGAATCAGGGCCGAGCCAAATACTTCCTGTGGGGCTTGAAGATGATCATGCATCTTACCTTAGGCCTTTAGAAGAGCTAAAGTAAATTCTTTCGGAGTCTATAGCCTTCTGTCTAGCGTTTCCTGGAAAGAGACATTATCTCGATTTTTGTTCATTGTGTGGTTGGCTGTGGGACTGAGTTTGAGTTTGAGTTTAACCTCTCCAGCAGGACCTGGGTCTTAATTTAACGGGAAAAATCGGCTTATTCCATAAATCATGTACTGTAACAACACAAAGATGACTGACCATGGTTCCACTACCCCCTTTTCCCTGGTCTTGAGGTTTGGTGGCTTTTTCGGTAAAGAACGCGGACACATCATAAGGGTCTAAAACACTATAAATCACATGCGCCAGCTCTTTCTCTCTGACTTCCACATCCCTCGCAATCCTTTGGAATTGCTATTCAGTATTTGATCTTGCTACCCAGGAACTTCCTCATTCTCTACTCATATCTACGCCATGAACGATCAGAGCGATCCGGCTCCGAACTACTGGTTCAACCAAGCTCGAACACAAATTGCCCAATTTAACAAATTGCATAATGTGAAGCGAGGACAAGAGAAGTCGAACCTTCAATCTGAAGATCATTCGTCGGAACGACAACCAAAAAGCTGCCTCCGTGATAGAATGGAGAAGCACAAGAGGAGTCGGCCTGAAGGGAGACGCCGCCGTAAAGTTCGATTCGAAGGAATCCCGGAAAATGAATCCGTTGACAGCTCCTCTTCTGAAATTGATGATCAGCCCCGGACTAATTGGTTAGTGACTACGTTTCTTATTATTCTGATGTCCTCTCTTGTTTTGCCAGCAAGTATCTAATACATTTTTCTACTTAGCAAGAGAAGAAGAGCAAAGTGAGTACGCGTGCTCAAATTCCCGTCTTGTGAAATTCTTAGGTCCAAGTCAAAGTAATTTACAATATGAAGAGGCTAACTTTGGTCAGATCACTGGCGAAGAAATTCAGAGACCCTGCTGATAACAATCTCACTAGAGATTTGAAAACTTTGCTTCGGGAAATTAGGATTCTCAGAAAAGAGATGAGAAATATGAAGGAAACTCTGAGAAACAAGAAGTGAGTGCTACAAGGCAAGTCAAAGAATGGCCCTTTTTGATTTCGAAGAAAATCCAATCAATAGACGGTTATCTTGATTATTAGACAATACTCCCCAATCGAACACATGCTTCTCAAGATTTATTTCAATGGCATTGCTGGACTTCTTCGCCTTGAGCGTTGCGCGTCACTTGAAAGAGTAATCGCATAGAACAGTATGACAGGCGTTGACACACAATTGCATCTAAGAGACCTGGTGTTTTGTACTTTGATTCATAGTGTCTAGTAGTTCAAGAGCAGCATCGAGTAAAGGTTGCCAACTTGGTAATTGGTATCTTTCCTTCAAAATCTTCGAATTGGATCATGCACTTTCACGAGACCCGCTAAGACGACGGCGGGCGAGCGAGACTTCGTACGTGAGCCTTTGAGACGACACTTCAGCCAAGACTACATGTCACTTGCCTTTAGAACCGTTTCCCCTGGTGAGCAACGTTAACCGAACGAATGATTGGTCAAGTATAGGCCCTCGGCGACCACGGGCCTAGGTGGGGCAGGCGGCCCGCCCTCTACATATGCGCTAAAATTTCTTATTTCAACGTTAATCAACAGCCTCAACGCCCAGCAAAAGGAGCGCCCGCCCGCTATTGGGTCTGCCACGATGTACACAAGTGGTCGCTGCCGCAACCTCTACTCGATTGGTATAAAAGACGCTCGTTTTCCGTCGAGAAGATGATCAGGATTTCCCTCCTCACACTCTCGGGCAACAGGGCCGTGGGGTGTCTTTCGCAGGGACATCTGCGACACCAAGAGGCTCCGCAGGGACATCTGCGACACCAAGAGGCTCCGCGGGGACATCTGCGATACCAAGAGACTCCGCAGGGACATCTGCGATACCAAGAGGCTCCGCAGGGACATCTGCGACACCAAGAGGCTCCGCAGGGACATCTGCGACACCAAGAGACTCCGCAGGGACATCTGCGACACCAAGAGGCTCCGCAGGGGGGCGCTGCGATACCAATTGAACCCCGTAGGAGAGGGCTGCGTCAACAAGTTCTCCCTCGCAGCAATGAGCCCTGCGATTGTAATGTGTGCTCGTTCTGGCGACCCGTGGCGCCGCGGTCCTCGTCCTGATCCTCTGGCGACAAGCAGGCACCTCTTCGTGGTGTCAGAGACTAGTATTCGAGTCCTTCAGGGGAATCGAAGAAGCCAAGACCTGCTCCAAATGTCCATAGAAAGCAAGAACCTCCAAGCAGACTTCGTTTCATGCCTTGGGCCTGTTCCAGAAATCGATAGAAATAAAAAAAAAAATCCAAGGAGGCTTTTTCATGTCTTCAATGCCCTCGTAGATGGTCGCGATCCCATTCACGTAATGCACGTAGCCTTCAATCGTTCCCAGAACTTGTAAACTGAGCGCTCACTTCATACCACATAGCGTAGGATATAGGGTCCTTGAGCTTGCTGACGCGGTATGTGCCAGCGTGGTTCGTTGCCGGTGAATGCCGCTGCCATCCAGAGTAATCAACATCCTTGTGAGGGTTCTGTCTGTTGGCTGGAGTGGTGAGGAGTGTGTGGGCTGTGATTATTGATGGCGAGGACTGTGGCTCGTGGTCATGGTGTGTTGATGTGAGGAGTTGGCTTGGGTGAGTTGTTAATAATCGTTGGTGTTGTTGCTGGTCTTTGCTGGCCGTTGATGGAAGCTCACGGCATCGTTGATGGTCGTTGACGCGCAGCGCGTCCGGCTGAGCGGTGAAGTATCCACCGGTAATCAACACCCGCACCGCCTCAACACGGCCGTCCCAGGATCAACACGAGGACCGATATGCAGAGAACATACTAAGGCTTCGACAAAATTTTGATGGTACAGATAGGACAGCGACCGAGTTTCTTTGGTACGATTTGATTTTGATGACAACATGGCACACATTTAGTCAAATCAAGTTGCACGCAAATTAACCAGCGTGGACTGAAGGCATGCATGGATTAAGATGTGTTGTAGTTCAGAGGTATGAATTGTGTTATATTGAAGAGAAACATGAGGCTATATATATAACGAGAAGAACAAGTTGATTTCCAATCAACTTGGTACTTCGTATAGATATCTCGGGATTAATTCCGATGGTTCGGCTTGGTTCCTGATCTGCACCAGCCTCATATCACAACAAGATGGATGTATTTGTAGAATATATTGTCTGTGCTGAATTCATCTGAGTCTACATTGCGGAACGATCTTCTCGGGTCGAATTTGGTCCTGTGTTTTTCGATAATGGACTGTACCCGAGTAGGATGTATGGCCGCAAATTAACATTGCTGCCCACTTACCGACACACGATATATATCTCCAGATTGCATCAGCCATTCATGATTCGAGACGAAGTACGAGAAAGACCACGATGCGAGAAAACCACTAACTGACTCTATAATCGTTGAAAATTTATCTATCCCCCATTCCCAAGTATTATCCAAGTATGATTTCCTCCTGGAATGGCCGATCGAGCGATGCTGCTGGAGCTGAAAATGTCGACTTCGGATATGGCTGCTGCTAGTTCTCCGCGGGATGATCCGGGAATAAGCAAGCTAAAATTGGCTCGCCGCGGCTGAATTCCTTTTTGCCTAGTCGAAATGGCGTACCTAACACGATACACGGGTTCGATTCCGGCATCGGGCACTCAATTGTTTTTTGGACGGGAGGATAGATCTTGCCCATATGGAGCTGCCTTGGCACAACTAGCATGGCTTTCCGAGCCATTTCCTCGGTTCTTTTTGTGACATATCATACAAGAATGGCTTTGTTTGGGACCTCGAGTGGATATGGTGAGCCCTTCTTCCCAATGTTATGGGGCTGTCGCCAAAGTCAGCGTACTGGGCCCTGAGATCGAGTGATCGCCTGCGGCTCCTTCGAACGCGTGCCGCGGGAGAGATCGCGTTGCATTCACGTGCCGCACGCCTCTCCCAAGTCGCGTTAGTGTTGGAAACAATCGCTTCATCGACGATGCTCATCTCTAATATTTACTTTAGCATCTGAAGAGGAACACTGAGCAAGGCGGCCACGTCTGCACCAATCGAGAATCTTTGAAATGACCCATTCGGATATTATGAACTGCCATTGGCTATAGATGGTTCTAACCGCGTGAGCTAAAGGTGCATACAAATATATCCCGTTGCGCGTCGCGTAGGGCACACGTGATATGTCTATGCCCACACCGAAAGAAACATCAGCGGCTACGTTCGAAGTCAACAAGCAGGCCTTCTCCATCTGGGATTAAAAACTAGCCATAGAGCTCTTGAATCGTTGGTAGAAAAATGTGACCGCCGAAGTAACCGGCTGGCTGTGTGCTTTGCGAGACTGCTTCTGCTGGCGAGTCCATGGCGTTGAGTGGTGACATCAAGGAGGCATTCCGAGTCGGCTTGCGGCTGCATTGAGCATAGCATCAGGGGAAAATAGCCAACTTCATCATAGCGACTTCACAACATGGTCAGTTGGCTTCCAAACTATCTTAGTGATGAGAATGTAGTTACCAGCTTCGTTCATGAAATAGGCCATGGTGGCAGCTTTAAATCACCGTCTGCATTAGGACATAGCCAAGGAAATTTGCCGTTGGATACACTCGATCTAGCACCAATTATCAACAGCTGGTACAAGATGGGTGTTCGCAACTCACCGTGCTCGTGGCCTAGATGAGATTCACTTATAAAAGCCATAATAAGTATCGCGATCGGACTCGTGAGAACGGCCGAACTAGGGCTTTGTTTCACTGCCTCTCCATGTCAGCATGATTTCTGGAGGCCGAGGGTGGTACATGTTTGCCGTTAATATAGTCTGGCATCAGTATAGGCAAACCAAAGACGAGGTAGCCGGCTCAGCTCTATCACACGTACACGAGGGCCCGGGATCAGTCCGTACCGCAGGGAATGGATGTGGGCCATACCTTCCAATGCATAGCTGTTTCGTATTTGCTGTTCGTATGCCAGGCAAATCTTCAACCGTGTCAGGACAAAGTACCACTGGAGGGTAATTTTGTCTAGGGAAAATTAAGAACTTACCTGACAATAACTTCTTCCGTGGCGAGGAATCGTGGTCTCTCTCGGTGGTCGTCGATGCTAGACTTCTCTTCGTTGCCGGATGCTGCGATGGCTCACACAGTCTAGTATGGGACCGGGTCATGGCTGTCGACGAAGCTTTGGATCGTACGTAGGTAAGAGGTTCATAGCCGTCCGAATATTGCGAGTTACTAATACATTGGCTGTCAACCTTTGTCCAGACAGGGTGATTCCGAAGAGACGAAATGAAAACATTTTGGAATTTTACCATATGGCTGACCAGAGGGCATCAGGCCTTCCTGGATTGGGCTTGCTCAATGCGCCAGGCGAAGTGGCCATGTCAACCACGTCTTCAAAAACAACAAAGACGCAGGCGTAGTGAGATTCAGTGGCTTGGCCCATCAGGTTGTTGCAGCTGGTCTAGTTTCGAGGACGAGGGGGGAACATAGCTCGGTCAAGTCAAGTGTAAAAATTGAAGCTCGCCCTATAACGAAAGAGAATAATAAGCAATATTCTCTACATACGGAGAGCTATGAACGGAAAGAGTTCGTTTTGAGATTGAAAATACAGTGCCGGGCGTTGGGAATGGGCAGAGGCAAAGCACTAGGGTGACTCATAAGACGTTGAGCGGCTCGCAATGGAAAGTTCCCCATCCTATATAGAGGGTCGTCAGCACATGATATCTGCCTTGAAAATTGCTGCAGTCTTTGAACTTACGTTGTCAGTTATTGCTGTCCACTGCAGGTGACTGTATAATGGATGGCACCTAATTATCTTCAACCATTAGCAGGTAGCTTATGAAGGCAACTTGTAACTCACTGTGCTCGCAGCTTGGACCGTTCCAGATCCTGATCCTGAAGGTTCGTTCAATGGCTTCTCAGAGGAATAGCGGAGGCGCGGCTGATATTGAGCATTTTCCATGTTAGCATGATTCCAAATGACTGGGTAGCTACACTCACTTGCTGTTCGAAGGCCTCTTGTGTCGAAAAAGGCCATGCTAGTGCGATGCAACAAGTCAGTCAATTTCGTTGCATGATTTCGAAGCCAACGTACGAAATAGTAGCCACGGAAACGAGAATTGATCGATATTCTTTTACCCAGAGTGACAAAGGAATGCTTGCGAACGACGGTTCTGCTGGTGACGAACCGGGTATTTATAGCAATTCAGCCAGACATTCAGCTTGCGTCAATGAGATCATCGTTATGAATTGTGAGGGCTCAAACACAAAATTCTCTTCAATGATAACTGGCTCAACATTTCATCATTGGCTTAAGGCAATTCTGAGAGAAATTGAATTTTGCGCCTGGTGATCCAGACAGAAAATAGAAAACTTTTCTGACTGTTGGCATTGTTTAAACAGTCATGAGGATACCGCAGATAAAAACCGACGACGGTTATCAACATTGACCACCGTTAGTCCGCCCTTTATTGCGACGGGGAAGGTGACGAGATCATGCGATTTCCTTTCACTCACCGGAGATGAGCCCGTTACTCCACGCAACAGCAACTCACCAAAGGCAGGCAGACCGCAGGGTTGTTCGTTGCCAACCTCACATATCGGAGAAAATGCATCACACCTACACAACACCAAGTAGATATAAGCTATAGTGGGGTGCGGGACTGATCCATACAGCCCCGTCTCACAAGAGAGTCTTTTGTTTAGTGAGTCAGATTATAGGTCAATTACAATTCTGTAGAACAAACCTTTGCGATCAGTCTCGTCTTTGGGAATGGCAATACCCACATCAATGTCCTGAGAACGAAGGGGAGGCGGGTGGGAACTCGGAAAATATAAGCCAATTAGTGCCATCGATGGCCCACATGTTCACAAGTCGTCTTTGAGATAATTGGCTCATAATTGGCCTTGGCTCCCAGGAGGCTGTGGGTCGTCGATTAGAATGCTATAATTGGATACCACGAGTAGAGCGGACGGATGATGAGCCAATAGGTGCCATGATTAGTCCAAATTATCCATAAAGCCTCCGTAGAAATGATTGGTCTAAATTTAGCTGTGAATTCCTGGGAGCCTGACCCTATACCTACCGTAATTGGATAGCCCGTAGATGTACCAGGGCTTTGTGTTGTAATTCAGAGGGAAACATTAGGCTATATATATACAACGAGAAGAACAAGTTGATTTCCAATCAACTTGATTCTTTCTATAGATATCTCGGGATTAATTCCGATGGTTCGGCTTGGTTCCTGATCTGCACCAGCCTTATACCACAACAGTAGGCAACAAGAACATCTTTTCCTTTTCCTCTCCCTCTGATTGAAAACCGACTTGTATCTTTCGGGCTATCATAGAGAAATCACAAATTTCGCGAGGCATGCTTCTGCGAGCGACACCCCCTCCCCCCCCTTAGTGACACCGAGGAGCGTTCGGTGCATTCAGCATGCCATAGGTGGGGAGAATCGATCATCGAATCGGCGATCTGACAACGCGATCAGCTGGATTCCGAACTTTCAGGGATGAACTGTAACTCGCCAGTTTTAGTTTGTCGTCTTGATTTCAGGACGGTCAAAAGATTCCTCCGCTGATCAATCATCAACCTCCAGCTTAACTCGTACAGCTCGGTGTACTCTCGGCCTGTTGGGATTCGTAATAGCGGCCATGATGCCGTATCTCGATTGGAGATGGGGGTTGTCTAATTAGGACCAAAACATCCCCTATCTACATCAGCAACATATCCAGTGTCAGAAGGCGGTATAAACTTACCATGGCAGTGGTTTTACATCGACCACGGGTGATCTAGAGATGAGGCAAGCGTCAACTCATATATACGCAAGAACAGGAGCATCTCTTACTAGAGAAGACAACTGCGGTGGCAGACGGACATCTTCGAATGGATAGTTGTATGCTTTTGTTGTTCGAACGGACACAGCCAGTGGCCAGCGGACATGCAGTTGCATCAAGTCAAGGGACACTGGAGGAAGGGTGATAATTCGATTGACAAAGGTATTGCTAGAAAGCGTTTGCTTTGTGGCGAGATCTGGGTAGCTTCGGTTAGTGTTGCTTCGGAGGGAACCGTGGTTTTCGTAATGGTCATTGATGCGATATTTCTCTTTCTTGTCGAATGCTGCGATACTCATTCGGTGTCAAGGACGGATCATGCCGACAAGGTTCGGAATGGACGTGGAAAAGAGGAGCAGGGTCACGGGAACGCGGCAATAACCTATTACAGTGGCAGTTAGCTTCGATCTGATAGGATGAAGCAGGGAGATTGAAAATAGGTTGCAATGTTACCGCGTGATTAACTGGGAAAACTTGGTCTTCCTGAATGGGATCTAAAATGTATTGAATGGAGTGCCATTCTAACCATATCTTGGAGCAGCAAGGTGCAAGTTTTCTCGGAGTCGAGTGGCTCGGCCCGTCCTGTCAGAACAAGATTGACAGTCGCGCTGTGGCCAGAGAGAGACAGTAATACCTTTTGAAGAGCAGAGATTCCGAATGGGATAGCACCCGCACTGAGGCTCAAATGTAGTCCCGGGCGTTTGGGATGAGCAGAGGCCACGCATGGGGCAAATAACCGGACATGGGATGGCCCGTGGTCCTTTCAGAACGGCTGGCTTGTAACCCAGGGAATCATCAGCACAGGCTTGTTCTTCCCAAGTATCACAGTGGTCAAATTTAGCTTTCCAGTGGCTGCGGCGCGTGGCTTTCTACCAGTGCCAAATTGCCCGCAGAAATACGATCTACAGTAGAAGAATCATTAGTAGGTGGATTCCGAGAGGCTATCGTAACTCACTATCCTGGCCGCCGGGATGATACCAAGACGACTAATGTTCGTCGAATAGATTCGCACGCAGGTAGTGGAGAAGAGACTGATCTGAGCATGTTTCATGTCAGCATGGCTTCGAATAATCGGGCAACTGCACTTACCGCCACAGATCTCAGCATCAAGGGTAGACAGGCTAGGGGGAAAACATAGGTCAGTTCGATCACAAGTCCATACATTTCGGATTCAGTCCATACCGGGGAGTAGATGGCGAAGTGGAGGGAATTCTGCAGGAATACGGCATGGGGATGTTTGGGAAAGACTGTTTGGGGTGGCCAAGGCCAGATATTTATAGCACCCCTGCCAGTTTTTCTACTCAAGTCGATACAAGGATCGTTGCACATTGCAAATGGCCAACAGAACTGGCCCTCCAATACGAGCTGGTTCTTCACCATTGTTTATCAGCGATATTCAGAGATACTGTAGTTTCTCACTGTTGGTACCGTTTCAACATACACAAAGATACTTCATATTGCGCTGATCACGCTGACAGCATGTTTCTACGTTCATCAAATACGTCTGTACTTCATCACTACAGGAAACAGCGGCCACCTCCTTCAGTTCTATCCCCTGGCCACGAAGACTTGTTTGCTGATCAACCGTTGAAAACTGTTCATATCGTCGCCATGTCTTTTCCTTTCTTCTTTCCACTGTTTTTTGGTATCGATACGGAGCAAAATCCGCAATATCTGCATTTCTTTGATGTTGCTATCTGTTCATCACCATCCGCAAGACATTGGCTTTATTCACGCATATTTCTGAGCGGTGGATAAGCCCCTGTGACTATCACTTTTTACACCTGTCCGGGATTAATATTCTCGAACACTGGCCAGCCGTGTCGAGCCACTGCGGACATTACCTTATAGTCTGAATCTCATTCAGGGATCACATTGAATGCGAAGATTTGCTCATTTCCCGCAGATATCTATACAGAGATATCACTTTGAAATGGAGCGTCTAGCTCTCGTAGATGCCTTGGGGTTTAGTGGACGAGACAAAATTGCAAACAGCTACCCGCTAATCCTTTAAAACCGAAGTGCCCAACGCGATGAAATGTAGAAGACGATAGACGCGCTTCAGCTGCCGAGGATAGGATGTTGAACACTTGGAGAAACGCCTTCAAGCCAGTCTACTAACCAATACTAATCCACAGGAACCAGCTACGAGATTGGAAGTTAGGATGTCAGATTCGGAGAGAAACTCTGTATGGGCTTCAAGGAGACACTGCGTATACCCAAACATGCATGTACTGGTAGATTACTGATAGTTGCCCTTTCGGCCGAGCCACCGGGCGTTAATGAATTGTGTGTGTGTCTGTGTGTGTGTGTGTATAGGAGCTCTTCACTCTTGGGACTTCAGACTAAATTGACAAACTGAGGGACCGGTCAAATACCACTAAGACTCTTCGGGCTAGGCTTATTCATCGTTCACCCAATTCGCCCTAGTATGGTTTCATAACAAGCCATAGTTCAATTAGAGAAGAGACCCTGGGGATCGCTCAACCGATCTCAAGATCAATCAATAATCTGATTCTATTGGACATGTTCAGTACTAGCCAGTACATCAATTCGTCATCCTGACAAATATAACCGAAATCAAGTTTTTGGACAGTGCTTCCTTTCAAGGTTTAGTGCGGCGGAACATCATCCTAGCCAAGCACGTAGAGCGTTTCCGAACACTGATATCGACACTTATGCTGTTTGTAGTCAAATCAATCTTGTAACATCTTCATTAATTTTCTAATAAAATTCCACGGTTCAGCGTCGCCGATGACGTGGATGGCATTCTGATGTTGAACTCGGGTTGCGAGTCTGTAAGTCGCCCAGTGGGCTAACGACCCGACCCACCTTTTAGCTGTCAGCAGGCTCGACAACACTCCCGTATTGTAGTACTGTTGTATTCAGAGCAAGCTAGATCAGGTAAATGGATTCATCATCATCATCAACAAACGACTAATTACAAAACTACTCCGATGCCAATATTTTTACCTTAATTAATTGAGCACTAAGAAATCCCGGATGATAACAGAGAAAATACAGCTGATGTTACTACATTTAAGATTTCAAATGCATGTGGGGCCTGGAGCCTTCCCGTGGTGAAAAATGAGTAACCGTCACATATGTATCATCATTTTTCGTATATAGGGCTTATCCTCCGATGTCTCTCTCACTCTTCTTTTCACACTAACCCAATATTCTTTGTTCGAAATTAAGTTTCCAATATCAGTTTTACGAAGAATGACTTCTGCGTTGCCCCAGCAATACATTCAGATCGAAATTCATGATGATTATAAATATGACATTCGTGTCGAAAATGCGAACATCGAGAGGTATTTTCCCTTCCCCATACGTTTGGCATCCTTTTGTTCTAAGGTATACGCAGTGGTAAATTTTACAGAGAGGATGATCGAAACGATATGTTAACGCCTGACGATGTCGACGACATGGTTATCCGTCATAATGGTGGTATGCGGACTGTGTGCTCTATGTATGGATCCCAGGGATGCATCGATCTCGTTGATGATGTAAGGGATATGAGGATATGCAGTCTAACCTGGAGATCCTCCATGGAGCCCGGAGAATCGAACGAATTTAAGAAGCTCAACCAAAATTCGAGCTACATTGTTGAAATCGGTAAATGGAATAGAACTGGTACTATGGGAGCAGTACCTGTTACCATTAAGGAGCAATCTTGATATTGATTGAAGCTAGTATCCTGTTAATAAACTCTATGTTCATCAGAAACCCGCTCTGATATTGAGCTGCAGAAAGAGGGAAACCACCAGGCCCCTGAATTTTCCTTTTATAAATGAAAACTTATGTGCACACGATCCTCTTACAAAAATCATTTTTTGTCATCCATAATGTTCGTTGAGGAACTTTTTGGTGTTAAATCAGCAAGTACCAACTAACAGGCGTTGTTGAATTAGGCGTGTTACCACTGTGACGAGTCTGATGCGTAGTCCACTTCTAGGATGTCACGTCCACCCCTCAACCTCATAAGCGTTATTGTGGCCATTACATTATCTTTATCGATTCGGGTTCTCTCCGGAAAAGGGCTCTGCTGGTCGTTGCATTCCCAGCGCACCCAGAATCCCCTCGGGCTCTGTCCGCACATATCTGTCTTCCCACCGATATATGTAGTGACCATAGCCAAAAGTTGTGTGTATGAAATATCTTCGTGGACATTGATGGGCGTCATAAATGTTCCAACTTCGAGCATAATTGGTATACTGTTGGCCATTGCAGCGTGTAAAAATATGCGTGCTGGGAAGCTTTGGGATTGATAAGTCGTAAATTAATACTGGCCGACTGTAAACGTGGACAGGTTGGAACTGGCAAAAGATACAAATAGCAGTTTGGTTATATATGTAACAATCCTCGTGGAAATGGAAAGAGCAACGTGGGAGGGAACATGTAAATGTCATCCAGACGTCAGGATATTTATTGGGGCATGAGCCTTCTTTCATTCAATGTCGAACTTTTCAATGACTCATTTCTCTCATTATAGTGGGTCGTCACCCAAAGGTTACCTAGATAATAGAGCTGGCGGCCTGGTACCGTCTACGCGCCCCGACCGCCTTTTTGCCAGTCGCTTATACATGCTACAACAACCACACCAGTACAGTGGTACTATACGACGACGATCTTTGCGGGAACCGCGTGTCCAAAAGTGTATCCTCGAAACATGTCCTCACATTCAAATCTTATCATTGTCTCGAATCGCTTACCCATTACAATCAAGAAGCTGGAAAGCAAAAGTTACGAATGCTCTCAATCAACTGGTGGCCTAGCCGGCGCTCTCAGCGGCCTAACGGAATCGATGCCTTTTAGTTGGTTTGGATGGCCAGGGCTTGGGATACCCCAAGAGGACGAAAAGCTTGTAACGGAGAAGATGGCGCAATACAATGTATTTCCCATATTCCTGGACAGTGATTTGGCTGAAAAGTACTACAACGGATTTTCAAGTGAGTTTCCACTTTACACGCCGGTTTATTTGAGTAGACCGTCAGCTCTTAAGCGCTTTGTGGCTGTGTAAACCATGTAAATGCTTGCATTGACATTCTATGCAAAGATTCCACTTTATGGCCGCTGTTTCATTACCAGCTACATGAAATGAGCCGTATTGACAAGGCTACCTGGGATGCCTACTATAATGTTAACCTCCTCTTCGCCAAAGTAATTATTCCACAGCTTCATGATGGGGATACCATCTGGGTTCATGACTACCACTTGATGCTTCTTCCGCAGTTCCTCCGCGAAATGACGCGCCAGTCAGGCATCAAAATCAAAATCGGATTCTTCCTACATACCCCTTTCCCAAGTAGTGAAGTCTATAGGATCCTACCGATGAGGAAACAGATCCTTACAGGCTTGTTGCATTGCGATCTTGTCGGGTTTCACACCATCAGCTACGCGAGGCATTTCCTGAATAGTTGCTCTGAGATATTGTGAGTTGCCGCTGCACCCACCAATGCAATTCACCATTTCTGATGTTCTGTCGTTTTTTCAGGCAAATTCCTACTTTATCAGGCTGCGTACAGTTCCACGATGCGAGTGTGACAGTCGATGCCTTCCCAATCGGTATCCAACCTGAGCGCTTCACAGAAACACTCCAAAAAAAGAATGTCCAAGAACGAATCCAGATGCTTTCACAGAGATACCAAGGGGCCACATTGATTGTCAGTGTCGACCGTTTGGACTATATCAAAGGCGTGCCGCAGAAACTACGCGCGCTAGAAACTTTTTTAACTCGCTTTCCTGAGTGGGTTGGGAAGCTTGTTTTGATGCAAGTTGCTGTGCCTACGAGACAAGATGTTAAAGAGTATCAGAGTCTCCAAGCAGAAGTCAATGAACTAGTAGGCAGGTTAAATGGAAACTATGGTTTGTTTGGTTTTTTCTGGGGCCCGAGGGAATGTGAAATATGCTGACGTGTCTCAAGGCTCGATTGAATTTTCGCCAGTCAGCTTTCTATACAGTTCACTTGATTTCGAGGAGATCGTGGCACTCTATGCTGTCTCAGATGTCTGCTTGGTCTCCTCTACGCGTGACGGTATGAATTTGGTGTCGTTGGAATATATCGCATCTCAGCGTTTGAAACATGGATGCCTCGTGCTATCTGAATTTGCTGGTGCTGCAGAGGTCCTGGACGGAAGTATTGTCTTTAACCCGTGGGATATTGAAGAATCAGTTGACGCTATTTATGCAGCACTTACTATGGGTGAGGAAGAAAGAGCCGAAAACCATAAGAAGTTAGAAGATTATGTCATGCAAAACACGAGGTGAGTATCATATTTTCCTGTATTCTGAATATCGGCTGATCCAAACGCTGTTTTAACACAATAACCAGCGCAAATTGGGGTCGAGGCTTTACTGATTCCGTGAAGAGAAAAAAATATAGATGGTAAGTGATAAATGAACCAGAGAAATTGAGTATTATATTTAAGGGCTTTATTATTGCAGAGAGGAAGGGGTATTTCGAATCAATGAGTATCAAGATTAGTAATTTTCACAGGAGCTTATGAGTTAGCTGTGGTTTCTTTGGTGCGAGCCTCTGTATTTTCAATTTAATATGAACCTATATCTGAAAGCCATATGTCAGGATGAGGAATTGATGTACTGGCTAGTACTGATCATGTCCAATAGAATCAGATGATTGATTGAAGGTATTGAGATCGGTTGAGCGATCTCCGGGGTCTCTTTTCTAATTGAACTATAGCCTGTTATGAAACCATACTAGGGCGAATTGGGTGAACGATGAATAGGCCTATCCCGAAGGGTCTTAGTGGTATTTGACCAGTCCCTCAGTTTGTCACCTTATTCTAAGAAATTCAGGGCAGTCTATTCGTCGCAACGAATAGATTTGTTTGTGAAATGCCCTAAACCAGTTGATATAGCAGCATACTTTGCGTTATCGATTATCTACTGTCGAAAAAAATAATGACAGAAATACCACGACATGACCGAGGTGACTGATTCTTGTTCTATGTAATACTGCGCAACAGGGCCCTCTTCATCACCGGACCTTGAAGTATAGGTACATATGATAGATCATAGACCTTCGTTTACGTCGCACAGCCCCTATTAAAGGCCCGCAGATTTCTCCTACGAGGAGTCAGCGATTAGTCCCAATACCACCCGCACACCCACAGTATGCACCAGGTATAGACCTGTGTTCTTCACTCTTATTCCTTAGTACTGTAGAGGCTCCCGATGGGAAGTCCTAACAGAATATATGCTAAAAAGCCGAGAAAAGCCGATTGATCTTATTGGGAACGGATGAACAGGGGATTCCGTATACTTACTTGGGGGTTGCAGACTATATATATTGAATTCGTTTTCTAATTTCCTTGGCGGACAGGTCAGTCCTCCATAAGATGGATACTCTGACGTCGGGGCTACGTGTGATTTTTGTCGCACTCGCCCGCTTTGTCATCTCCCTCTATCCCTTCAAAAAAGCCTGGGCTGAACTTCTCATAATGCTTTCATTATTATAGCCTCTACTAGACACGATCGTCTTCCTCATCAAGATGACAATAGTAGCTCAGATCGCCGCTAAATTCAACAGCTACTATAGCGAGAAGCCACGTAAGGCTGCAGCTGGCCATTCCTTCATGGTGTAGCAAGACTGACATGCCTTTTTTACGACAACAGTTCTCACGACCATGGTAACCAACGCGGTAAGCTTTAGAACTCGTTGCGCTGGAATTCTAACGGCACGGAAAGGCCGTTGACAACGAATGATTATATAGGTGCTTGGCGGAGTCGCCGACACCGTTGCGCAGCTAATCACTGCGGTCAAGGTTCTTTCAACCCGGATAGTACCCCTTGGTGAGGATGAGTTGATCTTGATAAAAGCCTCCAATCAGGACAAGGAAAGAAGTCCCTCTAAAGGGGAGTCAAGACATGCCAAAAACTTACCGGCTCCCTTTGACTTCAAGCGCGTCACACGGTTCATGTCCTATGGATTCATTATGGCCCCGATACAATTCAAGTGGTTCTGCTTCTTGTCTAGGGCATTTCCTCACGCCAAGAAAAATTCGACAGTTCCGATTTTGAAGCGCGTTGTCTTTGACCAGTTCATCTTTGCGCCATTCGGTATGAAGAAGATCCAGCCCTTCCCCTTCCCCTTCCCCTCTTAGTATCAGTCGATTATATTGAAATTTCCTGTTAGGTCTAGCCTGCTTTTTCAGTTTTATGGCCGCTGCGGAAGGTGGAAGCAAGGAGGCATTAACGCAGAAGTTCTGTGATGTCTATCTGCCGACTCTGAGGGCAAATCATATGCTCTGGCCAGCGGTGCAGATCATCAACTTCCGTGTCATTCCTCTCCAGTTCAGATTGTTAGTTTTTTTTTTTTTTTTTTTTTTTCTTTTTTTGATTTCGGTTTGCATATTGCGCGTGCTGACAATTGACTCCAGCCATTTGTGTCGTCCGTTGGTATTGCATGGACTGCATACCTCTCGCTGACCAACTCCTCCGACGATACTTGATTAGAATTTGAGCGTGTTTTTTTACGATCTATTCACGAAGCACTTCTAACCGCGATCAAATTATCTTGGTCAATAGTACTGGATAGCAGTAAAATTTGTTCGTACAGCATACACAAAACTTCCTGCTCTTAAATCCCGCGGTTTTCTATGCAATGTTGTATTCGTATTTATAGATAAAACATAGCTCATGTGACAGGCTTGCAACGACCCACTCTGGTCGATCGGCAGCTTCCCAACAGCAGAAATATCATTCTATCATTAAAGACCAACCAATTTTGTACTGCGAATTCCGACTAAGATGAAGATAATCCTAACTTCTTCATTGTAATTATTTGGATCAAGATTATTATGGGGATTCTCGACCTCTCAATACTCATCTGCCATCTGTCTGAATTTGGGGTCAAGAGCTTCAATCAGAACATCATTTGATCCTGGGTAGTCATAGTATTCAGAGAGCCCCATCGATAGTTCCCATATGTATGGCCTCATTAGGATGATTCAATTTAACAGCGGATACCATCAGCTTTTATACCGTTTGGTTTAGGGTCTTCTAGATTATAATAGCTTAAATCACCACGTTTTAAATCGCTTTAATCTCGAAGTCGTCTAGCATGGATCTGTAAAAAATGTAAGTAGGTCTTGGGATGTTGCACAACTCAGGAAGTAGCTAACTTTTATAGAGAATGATTACTTAGACACAAGGCTTGTAGAGATATAATATGGGGAGGGAGTAAGTGATATTCACGCAGAAGAACAAGTGGCTGACGGACTCACGAAGCCCTTGGTACCTACGGCCTTTGCCAAGTTCTGTAGTCACTTAGAAATCGAAGCCTTAGAGACTCGGAGACAGAATTCTTGACAGTGCAGGTGCTCTTTCTACTTTAATTTCCCATGCGGTTTTGAGCGGTTTTATCGAGGCCTACCTGCACAGCACCGATTCATTATGGCCCTGCCAGCAAAGCGATCCTGAGGGGGAAGGGGGAATGTTGTGGTATGAGGCTGGTGCAGATCATGAACAAAGCCGCACCATCGGGATTAGTTCCCGAGAGATCTATACGAAGTATCAAGTTGATTTCCAATCAATTCGATTTTCTCAATGTATATGTAGCCCCATGTATTCCCTATGAAATAAGAATAATCAACATTTGAATCACATCAGTAGTGGCTGCGCGGGAACGTGAAATTCACGTGCTAACGCCGATGTATAGGGCTTTGTGTGTGCTCTGGCAGCACTGAAAGCGGCCTTGATACGCTCTTCGGTAGCCAAATAAGAATTATACATGGTGGTTGGTGGTATATTGGACATAATTTTTGGTTGATGATTGTTGGAATAGGACTTTTGGATGAGTCCGGGGTCACCCAATAGAAACACGGTGTGCTTCCCATCTCTCACAATTCCAACACCTGGAATGCTGGTTCGGGATGATGTTCCGAGAAATGAAAACAGGTGGTGTCCTTAGCTGGCAGCCATGACGTCATATACGGAAGTTCTGAAATCAGAGGACTTCACATATAACTTTCAGACAGGGATACTGAATTCATTGACAAAGGAGGATTAGAAATCCCCTCAACCTCAATCAACTCGACCTGCAAAGTAAACAGGCGGCGTTGATCGGGACCGAAGCTTCAATTGCCCTCTCTTGTCATGCAAGATTTCGAGAACAATAGGTCAATATTCTTCTTAATCAGTACCAGGGCAAACAGTAATATTGTGAAGGTAGAGGGCCTTGGACTGCTTGTATGCGTGGGCGTGTTCCGAGTATCTTGTATCAGAACGTTTTAATTTATAGAGTACGTGCTATATTATTGCCATGTAGGTGCAAAAAGCTTTGATTTACTATGTCATGTGATTATATTATGGTTTGAGATAGCCATTCCGATGTGGCCACTCAGAATAATGTTTGAGCTCTTTTTGTACCAGAAGATCATCTTTTAATGCGGGGTAAAGAGGTGGAAAATCGCTCTCCGATGATCTGAAGTGGACGCCCCAATTTGGAAACAGTGCGACCCTTAACACGGTTTGCGATCGCTACGGGCCGACTTGAGGCCACCTAAACTTGCCGACTAACTGATAAAATACCTCTTCTTACTAACCCCCAACACCTGATGACAGACGGTAGACGCGCTTCAGCTGCTGAAGATAAGATGTTGAACACTTGAAGAAGCGCCCTTAAGACAGTCTACTAACCGATACTTACCCTCAGGGACCAGCTGTGAGATTGAAAGCTGAGATGTCAAATGCGGAAGGAAATACCTTATAGGCTCCAAGGAGACACGGCGTATATTCAAACATGCATGCACTGGTAGATTAGTGATAGTTGCCCTTTCGGCTCGGCCGCTGGGCGTTAATGAATTGTGTATGTAGATGATGACACGAGCTTTTAGTGTTACAACTATTGGTTCAATACGACAGGGGCCACTTGCTATACCTCGTTTACCATACAACGTGCAAGATAGATGTCATTTCAAAAACCGGATAGCCGTGGCTGTGAAGTGAAATATCATTTTATGAATTCCATCACGACGTCGTATCGAAAATTTAAGGATAGTGAGACAAAATATTGTAAAAGGGCAGGGAAGACCATGAAACTAAAACTTCAGGAAAGCACACGATAATAATGGCATGTTCAGAGTACACGATTGAGACTGCACTGCGCATTCAGGTTCAGGTTAACAAGACCAATCTGTTGGTGGCTAGTTAGTCATTGTAGCTCGTCAAAAGTCTTCGACAGCGTCACACCTGTTCAACGTCTTCCTCGAAGCAGCAGTAGACATCGCCGCCAGAACAATTATCCCCAAGAAGGCCCGAGGCGATATTACCCAAGGAAAATAGGCCTCCATTACCATTACCAAGGCAAACAACAGTTTGATCACTCTCACATGTGCTGATCTTGGCCAAAGAGCCAGTCATAAAAGTGACAGCCAGAGTCAAAGAAGTAATAACGTGCTTCATGGTGACTGAAAGAAATCAAATAATTGAAGAGATTGAGTTGATATCGAGTGCTTGAGTTATTTGAAGGTCGATATTCGCTATGTCCGAAGTATCAAGTCGTAACTCGTAATGTTCGAGGCAGAAGGTGCTAGATATGCTTGGGGACCATGAAAAGAGTTCTGGTAGATTGGGTAAAGGTAAAAATCACAATAGTCTCTTAGCTCATGAACTATAAAGTCATACAAATCTCAGTAGGCTAAAGTGAGCTATTTTTCTCGTAATGAGGTGAACGACTTTGATCAACCAGAGATCCGCTCCGAAAACAGCTTCGTATGATCGGTGGCAAAATATAGTTAACATTCGGCCCCCCACCCCCTGGTACTTGATTTCAACACAATGCCCTCACTCTAGACCCCACAGTACCAAAAGGTCGCTTAATCCTTTCCAAAGTATCCGGCCGGTGGGTGGGGTAGATGATCCATAAATTTAGGATGCAAGAAACGCGGAGTTTGGCACGCGCCACTGTAGTGGGTCTAAATTGGCCGGGACTCTAGTCTCTTACAATATCCCGCCGTCTGGCTAGATTGCTCTCATCAGTTACTGTTGTACAT
>JAGIKU010003523.1:0-26037 GCA_020086695.1 Penicillium sumatraense | reverse complement strand
TAGTAGAACTTCAGACTAGACAACATCAATCTCGTTGAGTGCACCCTTGTTTTACACCGCCTATCGTAGCTCTGACACAAGCTTTCCACAGCTCACGTGGCGTTTTGCATCCACGCACTTCCATTTCATTGCACTGCACGGCAGCGGCAGCACTATTCGTTCGTATAGATCCACCCCATCCAACTGTTTGTTTAATTCGAAATACCCCCGGGAACCTGGCTTTATGACCGTGGATTGTATTAAAAGATTTGCAACGTCATGAATAAGAGTAAGTTAGAATTCTTTCTCCTGCGTTCATATGGGAAAAAGCGTGGTCGCACCAATCTCGGTTACAGGGGGCGCGTTTTACTAATAATTGCAAAGAAAAATCTTTTTTTTATTTATCTCCATCTCATCATTAGCAAAGTACTGTACTGTACCCTTTCTTGAGTCTCGCTGTCAGTTTCACGTTGTTTCGTCCACGAGATGCCACAAAATTGACTTGAAAATACGGCCATTCACCGATGCCAACCAATTTAAATCAATCTGCGGTCTTCACTTGGATAATTTCAACCTACTATATATAAAGAGAAGAAAGATAAGTTTCTTTGAGGAGTGCGCATGCCTTGGAAAAGGAACTCACCATTGTTCATCTCGCTAACCCATATTTGTCCCTTGACTATCGAATTCAACGTATTAAATCAATAATGTATCTCCACATTACACAAAATACATATTTCTAAGAGGACATTTTTAATTTTGTTGGATAGATCATTATCCTTTTCGAGATTTCGCTGGCTCACATGTCACCTCAAAATAATATCGCCTGAGCCGTATAGCAAACAGTCTCTAAATAATTCACCACTAGCTGGGGACGTTAGCGACTTTCCATGCAAGCTACGCGAGGATAGTTTCCGATATCCGTCTCAAGAGACTATCTATCATATTAGAGATGGCAGAAATCCGTCTCCTGGGAAGTGCAATACACGCTGGTGATTCTTGTCAAAATAGTCTAACGACGGACTTCAAGCCAACCAAAAACTCGAAATGGAACGTTATCAAGTCATTCGAAAGTTGTTGCCCCGTAGATACATCAGGAAACCTTGGTGGCGGACCACGGAGTGAACATGATCTCCAACCCTCATTCAAAATCCCGGAAGGTATCTCTCCAAGAAAATACACTTTTTTCTGGACTTGGTTCAATAAACTTGGCAATCGTGAAATGTACATGAACCCCGCCCCAATAACGGTGGCTAGGCCGTTGCTGGACCAATCTTCCAAAAATTCCGAGGACATTTCATTTTACCCACCGATGTTTGTGGCAAATATTAATGGTTGCATGACGAAGGAAGGCGTAGAAATTCGCTTCCCTGAGCCTGGAGATATTGTAGAAGTTGAGGGACAAGGGGAGGGGATTTCCGAAGGTGGTGGACCAGTATGCATTGGGAACCCTCGCTTTGGATCTTCCTTTGATTCAGAAATGGCCACAGCATTACGGTAAATAATGGGAGTGATATTCCTATCATTTCCAGTGCCCTGGCTTCCAACATCCCGGCTTCCGATTTTCTGGCATCTAAGTTTGGCAGCTGTAACTGTCATGGTTCGCATCATGCAATGGCTACGGCAATCCCTAGACAAGGTCTATGGAGAGAATAGAATCCGAAATGTTGGATACCGGAAAAGATGGAGGAAATTTAACTATTACTGCATGGGTATTTAAAGGGAAAAGAGTTTTCTATTCCAGATATACGTTAGTAGGCTTTGTAAGCTCATATTTACTTAACACAAGTTTTATTTAAGCTTCGACGATTTCGATAATTACAAGGCCACTTAGAGACAGTCTAGCCTCATTAAGATGCAGCAATGGCATGAGCAGGAGATTAAAAATAATCTTGGAGCTTTCAGAATTGTTCATATACCCACCCGCAATGTGAATAGACCGAAGACTGACCTGAGCTTCGCTACAGTAATGATTGAACCGATTCCTGGTCACTCATTTCCAAGACAATTTTGTCCCTTGATATTAGATAGTCATCAATACATAGTGAAATTTGACTGAGCTGGTAGTTTTCTGTTCGTCTATTGTCCTCGTAGCATTTTCTACCTCAGTGGGTCAGACAAGATTAATGGTACAGTTCCGACTACTGTACTGTACGTATTCTCTTAGATGACCAAAGTGTTCTAATTCGTTTAAATGAAATATTTTTTATTCTCGGCCACTACTAATGACCGTCCTTCTTATCGCAATCCCAAGACTTGTACTCAAAATATTGATAACTGGCCTCATAAAACAGCCCGAATTGAAGATTCTACGACCAAATGCTTAAATTTCCATAATACTCAGCAGTGCCTATACCTTGACCTTTTTAATCTAATCCAATGATATAGCTTCTGTATATCGTGATTGCTGATATATTCCACTCTGAATATGGCTTGCGTCAAGCCTTTGCTCAATTGGCGTAACCGAAATCATGTATGCTCTTGAATCAGGCGTCGAAGACTATAGGGTCTGACGATGTTGAGTTTCAGAGAGTGTCACCTGCCAGTATCCCCGTGCTTTTACCATTGGCGCCAAGGTTCACTAGCACCTCCATATGCTGGGCTGTGTTCTCAAAATCATACTTCAGGGCCCGGTCCAACTGCTCCTGGCTGACCAGAGGACATATATGCTCCAAGAGCCGTTCCTTTGTATCGCAGTTGGAGCCTATAATGTGTTCTAAAATAGAATGGCCAAGACTGTCCCGAGAAGTGATATCCGCACCATTTCTGATCAAGCAGTCCATAATATCTGTGGACCCATAATGACTGGCTTCCATAAGTGGCGTAATCCCAAAGCAGCCTCTGCGATTGATATCTGCCCCATCACAGACAAGATGATCAATCATATGCGCGGATGAAGCATTGATCGCGTATGTCAATGCTGTGTTACCATTCCAATCAATCTGGTTGATATATTCCCTTCGTTCTGACTCAGCCATGTTTTGAAGAACTCCATGAATGATTTTGAATACTGATGGGGCTCTCATGAGGATGGAAAGATGTAGAATGCTCTTACCTAACATGCTGTCTTTATCGAATATGGCGTGTGGGCTTTGGTGTAGATAGAGACTACCAATTCCCGGATATCCTTTGTACATGCAGCTATGTGAGACCGGCAAGTTTTGCTCGGCACACGTATAGATTATACGCCGCATTGCCGTTTCTGGTCGTCTGATATCATCGAAGATAGACATCAGGATATCAACATCTCTCAGGATTGGCTGCTCACACTGTATCGAGTTCCGAGCAAATTTTTGGAGCCAAGACTTTGGCCACCGATTGTCATTGAACAGCATAGCTAGAGGTTTCAGATTTCTAAAGGTGGGGCCTATTCGTCTTCTGAGATAGTCGACCAAGGCATAGAAAAGATCCCATCTGCAGAATGTGAACGAAATCAAGTCGCCAACAGAAAGATGGGCCAGGATATCGTATAGTAACTCCGGCGGGAGCGATAAGATGACATGTGTTGCTTGTGTTTGTCGTGGAAGATCTGCATGTTGTTGTGCATGTGGTCCGCTATGAAGGCTTGCCTGATCATAGCTTAGCTTCAGACCGGGTTCCATTTTGAATGCTCTTCTTCCCCGACAGCTTTTTTAGCAGCGGCCAATGGTATCTCGACGACACAATTGAGAGATTTCAAGAGTCCAAAGACCCGAGGAGACGAGGAAATCGCTTTAAGCTACTGAACACTGTGTGCACTAGGTTGAGAACCACGAAAGAATTGGACAAGAAAATGTGCTTCTTTTGGATTTTCGTCAATTTTAATTTAAGAAATAGCTGTGCCGCAGGAATTGGATGAGTGTGTTTCGCCGCCTCAAGAGCCATACCACACTTAATTGTTATCATTCGTCCATTCCTGTTTCACCAAGTTGCATACTCAAGATATGATGCCTTCAGAACCACGGTATCTTCAAGTATTTCAGATTGATGCTCAAGCTAGTCACTCCCTTTGATAGCAGAGATATGATTTAGTTTAAACCCTACTCTCAGTGGACTTTAATGCAACAATTTTCGTCCCTACAGACCATGAAACCTGTCAACTTTCATGGGTTGTGAGATGGACACCACAATTTACATCACCAGGAGCCTGCATATTCTCAAGTATTCCGCGTGAACGCCACACACAGGTCAAAGGAATCAATCATTTAGAGCGATGAGATGCCATGATATTTCTTCTACATTTTCGATGTACTCGGCTTAAACATTCGATACTTCTGAGTTATATCACGCGTTTGCAAATATCCTTCTTGACCTTTTTAGTCATGATTTCGATAGAAGAAAGTCTCGAAGATGATAAGCACTCACGAATACTGAACCCGAATTCACATAGTAGGTTCCAATCAGTAAAACTTCAAAAGTAGCTACGGTCTAGCTAAGGCCTTATACATACTTTCTTCAAGCGGTTTCCCCGTACGATTCTGTGAGATCGACACCACTGAATCAACCAGTGAATCAACTTCTCTCAAAGCAATATAGCATAAGCAATGTCTATTCGCCATTTAACCACAAATATTATCTAGACGACCAAATTCCCCTGGAGATTCTGGCAGTGGTGATACCACCTGCTAAAATATTCTCATATTCTGGTAACAGGTGCATGTATACAGTCACTTCGAGTAGATCGATAATGACAGGATATAGTTCGATATATTACAGTACAATTACCAAAACACCAACACTGCAATTCTTTATACCAACCATTTTTTTTCTCATGATTTCCTTGGTCTTGTACCAGATTTAGTGATTTAGGCGTCAGGAACAACGCATAATCGGTAATTCGGGGCTACGGACCCACACGATTCATCTTAGTTCTCATGAACGCGAGGAAGGTATTTTTTCTTTTGCTTCCTTGTGTTTTGTCCTGTATCCGGGGTCGATATTAGCTATTTCTAATGACGATGAATCACCTGGAGTATACTGTTCATGCCTATGCATACGTGAAGCCCTGACGTTTTTGAAACAACAACTGTGATTTCAAATATCTGATGCAATACTAGCCTATTTTTCTGACTGTTAAATTGTTACCGACATCTGATCTCTACCCGACTTAGTTTGACGCGAACCAGGTCATTTCAAGAAAGACATGCTTTTATTTCAAAAAAATTTTTGCTATCGAATTTCAATGATCCTCATCTGGAACGGAAGTCGAACATGGATAACCTCGACAAGGTCGAAGTCTTCGGGAATTCACAACTCTGTTTGCCCTATCATTTTGCTCCAATTTTAATACCCTGAAAATAAATCTTCTATACGTATGGAGTATCATTCATTTCCAATGGGTTTCAATCTGTAAGTTTTGATGGATTCATTGCTTAATCTCAAATAGTATACGCTCAAAAGTTTCGAGCGTAACCCTTCTTGCATCTTCATTGAGACGCCCTCCCTTTTTCTAGTTGTACGATACACCATTTACCACTCCCGATGTTCATAGATCATACTATTTCGAAAGAAGCAGCATGAACGCTGGATTCTAAACAGGATCCACCGTTATAGGCAATAATTCCAGGAAGACCAAATGGGACTCAGGTACTCCGGTCATTGAGAACATTGGGAACTTAGGCACATAGTTATCATAATCACTTTCTTGATACTTTTAAGTCGAGTTGAGATTCGGATTGGGGGTGTATTGAGGACAGCAATCATCATAAAATCTATTTAAGATGGGTCTGTATCCTGGTCCTCGATGTTACCCAAAGTCAGCTATGTTTGTCTGGGTTATCTTTCTTGCAATATTTCTGGTCGGTGGGACTCCTATGGTAATATTGCCAATATTCTACTCCAATTCTAGTTGCTAATTCTTCATCAGGCAATTCATTTCAGGAAAACTGAAAATTCAGCTGGTTTGAGGGTATATAACTCAAGAACGGGTCTATGACGTCCATCAATATTTTCTTCTTCGCTAATTCCTGTTGCTACAGCTGGATCCACCTATAACGTCCTTCGGCCAAAAAGTCCCCAGTAAGTCAGGGTCCCCATCTCAGAGCAATCACCATTACCTGAATAAGGTCACACGCTAATGGTAGCATCTACATCCAGGATATGGACATCCGTATTCAAAGCATGGCACCGCCCATTGGCATGTGAAGCACCACTCAAAGCACAAGCATTAGCTTTATGAAGAATTACTAGAAGCCAAGGTCTCTCAAACTTCCATGTGAGATCAAGCAGTGGAGCCAAGCTTTGTTTCGACAAGGAGGGAAAGTTACACATTCATTCCGGAAACCCGAATGATTTACAGAAGTTTAGATGTAGCTAGTTCAACAATTTATCTACATTTCCTAGACTTGTCTTATAGTAGATAGAACATATGAGCATCATCAAATAATGAACTCCATCTCCGATTGCCATACAGATTCGAGGACTATTTAGAAATAACTGATTCAGATCGATCCATTTGTGCAGTGATTTTCTTTCAGATACAGTGCCAGAACACCCCATATATCACATTCCCGGGGCGGATCATTGACACTAGAAGGGGTACCTCCTTTTGGCTGGCTTGACTCAGTGGTATTTGTCGTTTCATAATGACGAGGAGTTCTGACAATTGGAGACTTCGTGCGGTTGCCCTTCTACAAATTAGCGTTCTGTAGCCAGATACTGTAGCATCTCGAGATCTCATGAAGTTCCCTTACCATGTCATCTTCTGTGGGTGGAAAGGTACCAGGGTGAGAGTAGTACTTGAAAATTTGTCCATCAGGCCGCTCCATGACTAGCCAGCTTTTCATGCCGTATAGAAGCCAGAATTCATTATGACGGCGAAGCAGGTTGTTACAGCGTTTACGCAGTTGCTCTTTCTTGACCCGTGTGAGAACAGGAGCCATTTCTGCGATGAACATTATAATATCAAGGCTGAGAAAGGAAAAAGCAAATATATATATTCTTCCTGCACTTGTTTGAGCCACACCTCTCTGTGTCCCACGTTTGTCTTGGTGTATAATCAATTTTTCTAAATCTCAACGATGGTCACCCTCTCACGAAACTGAGGATTAGGGGTGTGAGCTCTAAGGCCCAACCTTTGTATTCTGCAGCCGCATATTTTGAGCATTCACCACATATGGCATTTTCACAGTGGCTGTGAAAACTTGACGTGGGTTTTAGAACATTTCTGATCGAAACGTAGCTTCTTATATAGTGGTAGGCACAATGAGACTTCTGGTATTTGGTGCTTTTGAGTCTCGACTTCGGCACTATATACAAGTGCTTTTCTTTAGGTTAGCATGCTTGCGAATAATCCAGCCCGAACTTCCCCAAGGTCTGTGATAGGTAGCTCTTCCCACACGAAAGATCACACGCTGACATTATCCTCCGCTTGCCCAGGTCTAGCACACACGTATCCCGCACATCTACGCCTTTCTCCCGCGCTCCCATTCATCCTCGTCCCACATTTCCTTACAGCCTACCAAGCGGAACTAGAATACCTGTTCCAGAACAGGCCCCTGATATAATTATACCCGATGCTACACTGTTGGATCCAAAAGCGAGTACTCAGCCAGATCCAGTGACTATTGGGACACAATCGAGATACTCCGCGAGTCAGGCCTCATCAAATGAAAACCATGTATCAACCGTCACAGATGAGCCTTATTCCAGGTAGCTTAGTCAGGATTCTGGGTCTTCTACATCAGATGCTGATCAAAGACCCGGCCTCTCTTCGGCTTCTTATGACAACCAGGACCAGCGGACTTTCGAGCCACTAAGTCCGTCTATTCTTGTTTCTTCGTTAGAATACAGACCTGATATCCTCCATTTGCCAGCGCAAACTGAAAGTAGTGCGAATGAAGTGCTTGGGGGTTTGGATATTTTGGATAAAGAGATATCGAGACCTAGCCTGTCACCTACTGTGTCAACCCAGAAAGGCGAAGATCACGACGAGGATTGGGAAGGCATACTTATGCTCACGCAGCATGACAGCCAATTCGTTCCGTCACCCACTCATTCTTGGACATCACTCGACACAAAATCAGGGTCACAAAGAAGCACAAAAACCGACGACTCGACAACTTCCCTCTCGACGTCAACCCCAAAAGATACAAGAGGATCTAGCCATCAGTCGGATAAATTGGTCCATGCAAATGCCCAAGCAGGGTATAGAGTTGATCCTTGGTAGCGTGATAGGAGGTAGTCTCGTTTTTGTTAGTATTATACTTCTGCATCGTCTTGTACTTCAGTTCTTTCACCGGAGAAGCAAGCGACTACAATCTCCCTTAGCACAGAGGAAGAAAGCTTCGCGTATCAAACCAGACATCCACTCTTTAGAGAATGTTGAAGTGTCTCATTTTTCCATGGGATCTTGATTGTATGAATTTCGAAGTACCAATTATGAATACAGTATAATCCGATCGTATTGTAGTTCTGAGGGAAACATTAGGCTATACATGAACAATGAGAAGAAGTTAATTGGAAAATCAATTTTGTCCTTCGTATAAATATCTTGAGATTAATTCCGATGGTTCGGCTTGGTATCTGATTTGCAACAGCCTCATATCACATCAAATTGGCCTGCATCTTTGCCTATGCAGCTTCTCTATAACGGAAAAACGGATATGCGATTCTAAAAATACAAGAAAGTCCTCTGAAAGAATCTGTAATGGAACTGTAATACGGGTATTGAATTTTTGATTTTTTTTGGTGTTAATGTACCGTGTACATCGCAGTGTCGTAAAATTTGCCTATTCCGGCGAAGCAAGTGGGTGAGGGTGAAGGGTTTACCATGGAACTTCCGACGTGGATTGAACTCTAACGTCAAAGTTCCATAGATCTGTTTTGCATATGTTGAATTGCCTGCAGAAGCTGAGCCCAAGATTGATTATCAACAGGAGCTGGTGAAAGGTTCACCGTCGGAATCAATCGTGGAAGCCAGCCGAGAAAGTCAACTTTTGAAAATTATGAGCCGATCTTTGAATTTTGAGCGAAACTAATGACTCAAAAAACCAATTGGCGAATGGAACTGGTATGTTATTTGGTCAACTAACTTGTGAGACTGGTGAGACTGGTGAGACTGGTGAGACTGGTGAGACTGGTGAGACTGGTGAGACTGGTGAGGCTGGTGAGGCTGGTGAGGCTGGTGAGACTGGTGAGGCTGGTGAGACTGGTGAGGCTGGTGAGACTGGTGAGGCTGGTGAGACCGGTGAGATCACTGTTGAAATGATTGTTGAGATAGTTGGTTAATAACGGATGTGGCCGGTGATATAACCGGTGAAACTGGTGAGGATGAAGATGCAGGTGAGGAGTGATGGCTGTTTTCAACGGTGATCACCGATTCGGGGATCTGGCGAACAGCGGTGAGTCAACACCCTCAATTTTCCAAGTCCTCCCTCAATTCCTACTAAATGCCGTCTTGGTCATGTGATTTGATGAGTCATCCTATCTCACCTCAAGAACTTGCTACGCCCGTATTATGGCACCCGCTAAGTCTAGGACGCTTCCTAGAATTCACAATTCAAAATTATTTAAATATGACTATCCTCGAGCTCCCACTAAGTCTTAATCGTAATGAGTGTCGATTTACAAAGACTCACGACATATTCACCCGCTAAAGGAACTGAAGGAAACACGATGCCCCATGCGATTCAAACCCGCTCCAGCGAAGTTTCTCTGTATTCCACTCCTGGCAATGACGCCCATTCGGATGAATTATGCATCCGAGCTATCATTCTAGTTCTTTGGATGCTGTCGCACGGATCTACATTGCCATTTCACAGCCTAGAGCAAAGTGAACGCCTGGTGGATAAGGTGATTCCACGCCGCTTGCCTGCTCCGCTTCGAGAATCTGCACGGACGACTGGGCGACTGCTCGTCCAACCTGGATCATCAGAGAATGGGCCGCGACATCCCGCTATAGTTGAGCCGAATTCTCGGTTGCTGGTGGATGCATCCGCAATCTTGACCGCGTGTCGGGGTTTGAGGATAAGGGGTGGGCCTAAACTGCGGCGACTGGGCCAATCCATCAGCCGCTGTTCACAGCGCCTCTCTCGAGCACTATGTCATTCACACCTCGCTAGGTCACAGCGAGGGATCGCTGATTGGACCCGAGCCCTGAATATCTTCATCCACACAGCTAATGGCAAGCAAGGTGGTTTATCTTCGCAATCGCTGCCGAACCACATATGCTCCATTGAAACCTTCATACTGAGGCGCCTGGCCAGGGATTCTGTGGAGGATGGGGTAGACAGAGACCAGATGGATATTTTCGACTTGCTCACTCGAGCGGTCAATCGATACGCTTCAAAATAATATTGTTTTACCTTTCCTCTACGAGTCTGTCCAAGTTCTATACATGCTACTCTAGTTGTCAGATACCTCAAAGATGAGGATAGACTCTACCCCCAAGAAAAAAAATCAACCCGGATTTAGAAAAGGACTATTTGTATCATCTAGGTTTAAAGCAATCATTGCTAGATATCTGTAGCTCATAAGCCTGAGAAAGTATTCAGGAAGTGTCAAAAGGGCAATGCTAGACAGGTCTTCGTTATAAGCTCGCTTCCTGATCAATTCCTGCCCGCCGCAGATGATTCGTTCCTCCAGGCTTTTTCCTATCCCAAAATAATAATTTCGGGCATCCCCTATCCAGAGTGCAATTGCTACATAGATGTTGTTGTAACATAATATAGTGCTGTATCAAATAAAAGGAAAAGGATTTGGCAGCAATGCTGTGTCCTGCGAAGAAAAAATCCTACTTGGGGTAGGAAATGGCGCGGATTCGAAGCTGCTCCCAGGACTGGCATCGCTTGAGTTTGAGGTTTCCAGTGATTGTGTGTAGAGACTTGGATCATATTCGACAGTGTGCGGAATGCTGTCTTGCGAGGGTTCGGGCCAGACTCGCTGACCACGGTCGGTATCATGATCCATCAAATAACTGAAGAATGCTTTGAATACCGATTGACGCAGGAAACCCGAAGTGACTCGTGTTGGCGTCCGTCTTTCCTGCAGCGATTCTGCAGATAGAGCATATCGATCTGCCTCCACCGTATCTGCCGACGGTTTCCCACTCCTCTTCTTAACAGCAACCTCTTCTGATTCATCCTCGGGATACTCGCAAGGAATCTCAGAAGGGAATGCGACCAGCCGGGTAGAAAGGTCGACTGTACAGGGTATTCGGAATCCCCTCACCATCATCAGGTGGTAAAAATGTTTCCAGATATGGATCCGACTGGGCAGATGCCCCGAGTGCTGCTGGGTAGTGCTCGATCTGGACACGGGGCCGCTCGGTAACTTCAGCCGCTTCCAACCCATCATTTCGAACCCATACTGAAAGCTGAAGCGCCAGAGCTCTAGCATATGTATTCGGAACCTGCTCTTTCGGGTCTCGATGTCAAGCATCGAGTCTATATCCCACAGTCGAAACACGCCATCGTCGATCGTCACCTTATCATCGACATGACTTGGCTGCTGAAATAGCTGCTTCAGGACACTCTGCGGCACTTCTAGATAAAGACGGTCTCTGAAAAAGGTCTTCAGGGATGGAATTGGATATTCGATCTCCTTCAATCGCCTCCAAATCTCCTGTCGGTCATTTTCTGGAAAACTGGGAAACAACACGCCTTCATCCATTTTCTTCTCCAGGAACTTCTTGTCCTTCTCGGAGACTTTAGGGACTCGAGACTCTATCAGAGCGACAGTGACTCCGTCAATGAGCTGCAGGAGGTGGCGGCGATCCCCAACGAGTGCTATAAATGTATTCCAAATATGCCCCCAATAACACGAAATTGCCTATTTGATGCGATTCTTTAGTTCTCGCTGCACAGTGATTGTTGAATGTGGAATTCAACGTACCTCGTCGCAATGCATCGCGTTGACTTTGTGCAAATTCCCTATCTGCATACCATCCCAGAGCCCGGGAATGGCAAGCAATGAGTTCAATTGCCGGGTGAGGAACGTATTCCGGAAAAATAAGCGCAAATACTGCCCTTTTTTGCTCCCCGCGACGGCTTCCAAAGCTGCCCACCAGCTGTCTGCTGCCTGTCGATCCTCGGGCCCGTCGAGATGGCCTTCGTAGTAGTTGATACGCTCGTATATCAGCCCGTCTGATGGCCGATGCTCGTTGGAAAATCGCTCTCGCAGTGATTGAAGGAAGCCGCCTTGTAGGTGCGGGAAAGTTGTACTCCGGTCATCTAAGAGTCATACGGTTAATAGCTACGGGGAAACAAGCATTTGGATCAAGGCCCATACCGGATTCGTCCTCGGTCACATAGACATCTACCATCCACCATTGGTTATTGAATGCAAGCGTGTTCCGAGCAGCCGCAATGAGGTTTTCGTGGTCTAATGCACGCAGCCCATAATCCAAGTCCACGTCCAAGCTCGGTATGATACCATTGCCTTCCCGTGGACGTACCCGATGCTGCCAGTCGGCTTGTGGCACAACGACGGAGACATGGTTCTCCTTCATCAGTCGAAGACATCCCTGCAATCTCAAAATCCGTTCCAGCCGGCGTATATTCCGACGCTGGTCCATCCGCCGCTTGAATCCCGTCTCGAAGACAAGATGGGAAAGATGCACTCTAGCTGATAGTTTGAAGCTACCCTTGGCGTAATCAAAGAGCCTGTGGTCCATTATTTCCGTGTCTCCCTGCCTGGAGGACGTCATATTGAATGATGCTCAAAGGGTAGAGCAGGCTTTGAAATTCTCGAGATTGAGTTATGGTAGCGAATTCGATTTGAACCTGCCCAGTCAATCTGATCTTGATGATTATATAGGCTCGATGAATGAGTCTTATGGTGGTGTACCCACTCATGGATTGGATGCAGGATTGTGATCGCTGTTCTTTGATCTTGAGTGTGGCACTTTATTTTTTGATGTCAATTGTTTCCTTGTACCAGCTTTCAGTCATTTACTGCGGTTTGACGGTATGCTATTTCTGGCCTCAGGAAAGACAATATCTAATGTATCTGAAGGTTTGTCTCACATGGTCCGCAAGACTCTGCTAAGAGATTATTTCCAAGTTCTATAGATAGGTAGATGTATATACGTATATATATTTATGTACCGTCCACTACCAAATTTGCAGGGTTTTTCCCGTACACTTTCAATTGTCCGGGCTAGGTTAAGGAAAACCCACGAGAGAATGAAGCTCCAACAGATACATAGGCTAGATCGATTTGCCACCAGTGCTGCATTGTGGCTTTCGGTAATGGTCTTACCCTGTCTGATAATACTCTTTGTCGGTTGCTCCTTGCCCTCGACATCACAGGGGCTGTATTTCCTAAAGGTAGAGAAGTCTTCACGTATAAAGTCACCACTGGCTAATGTCTTGCATAGGTGGATCTGACAGACTTTCCGAACGTCGATCATTTGTTTTCCCGTGGGCTTGGTGAAATTGACGGGGTTGATGCCTCAGCTATCGCCCACGAAGGAAATACTGCCGCCGAAGATGTGACATCGACTGTCCACGGTCATGCAGGTCAAGCAGGTTCAGAAGTGACTTCTACCGTTCATCATACTATCCAATCGGAAGCCGAAAAGCTGAAATCGCAAATTTCACAATACTATTCAGTGGGCCTTTGGAGCTATTGCAAGTCCGGACCTGCCTCTCACATTACCTGTTCGAGCCCTCGCTTGAAGTTTGCCTTTGACCTTTCATCCATGTTCGGAAGTACGGGACCCGAAATGGATCAATTGCTCGAAAAGATAAATGAGGTTACGATCTCGGGCTTTCGCCATATCTCCCACGCCATCATAACTTTATACCTCTCCGGCCTTGTTGCAACCGTTCTGGCAATAGCTCTTGGAATTCAAAAAGCTTTCTATGACAGAGGCCATAGGCTGCTGTCCATTTGCAGTCCGGTAAGTGGAAATTCAGATGAAACCCATTCTGTCACTATCGATAACTGATACCTTCTAGCTCTCGGCCGCGCTGATCGTGGCTGCTACCGCCATGGCAACTATTTTGTATGGCTTGCTCGTGACTGAAGTAAATAGCAAGCTGAAGGAAATAGGTATAAAAGCTGTGCTTGGTTCCCGGATGTTTGGCACTGCATGGCTGGCGGTGTTTTTATCTATCGGATCATCCACCACGTGGTTGATATTTCTTTGGTGTTGTTGTATCTGATGTATCTTTTGTGAGGCATGGTGGGTCGGATGTATTTGAGCAGGGAGAAAGCCGAGAGGGACTGACATGTTATTGCAAACTTTCGATGGGAGGCAATTGTAACTTGACTTCATCCACATAACATTCCTTGTGTCATTCAATGAAGCTGTGCAGTCTGATACATACTGTACAGAATCTCTCTAGTTTATTGATCATAATTATGTTAATTTAGCTCTTCCAACATCGTACTACACTTTCGATACAAGGGCGTGCGCTACTTCAACTTTTCATAAAGCTGACTTTGGCAAGATTAACAAAATGACCGCATGTGCGCAAACCAACCAATTGCAGTTATAAAGCTGCTAGCCATGGGATATGTTTTTCAAGTGAAAAAATAGTTGGACAGAGCGTAGCGGTCATAGTAGTAAACAGCCTTGCGAATCTCCATTTGCGGCACCCGAAAGACTTACATTTCTACGTCGCTACAACCTTACCTCGCAATCCGTTAGGTCTTCACGGTATCTCTATCCCGTCGCAACTTTATTCTGGACCACCCGGGAAATGTGGAAACAGAGGTGAGTGATAACCATACCGTTGGTCACAGATTCCTATTCGAAATGTCGGTGATCAATGCACAGCAATTTATGCACGACAATATCTCTTCCGACCCATTTTTCGGAAGGTAATATTGCTGAGCCAATTTACTCTAACAACATAAATTCTCTGATCTTCGTTCACTCTACCTTTCACTCTACATCTATACTGCATATAGCCAAGCACACAAGTCATCCATCTCCAACCCACTATATGATGCCGTCTTGCGACCAGAATATATGCGACTGTATCCTGGGGCTCGCCATAGGGGTTTTTGGCTTTTCATACTTCCTCATCTACGTCGGCCAGATCTTTATATTCCACTTCCCCTCCACTCCGGATTCAATCGTTGATACCTTAGCCGTGGTGGCTTTTGGTGTTGGGACGGCTCTCTGGTACGCGAATGTCATCTACTGCCAAATGATTCGCGTATTTCAAGACGAGGATGCAGAAGAGAATCCCACCACAATCTGGGTTGGCTCTCTTTGCCTCATTTGGACAGCCACACTTCCGACAATTGCCTTCTTATTCCAAAACCAACCATTGCTTCAACTTTGGTACCTCTCGTCTTTTACAGTCATTGTTGTGGGGAGCCTACCAGGCTACCTTTCATATGAGCAGTCTATCGAAGGTCCATTCAGCCATTCCACGCTCCGTATTACATCGGTTGGCCTGCTGGCGCTGATGCCGACGATCCATACGCTCACAGGGCCAGTCTCGGGATCACCACAGGTCGCGATCGCATCCGCCTTTGGTCACCTGATGATGGGTGGTCTTGCTGGATGGGCTGTGTATCTCCTTCGCCCTTTGGAGCGCATGGGGATTGTTTACAATTGGCGTCTGAGTATTCATGCTATGCATTTGATCTGGACTTATTATCTGGTATCATTCTCTAATGCAACGCTAGAAGCGGCAAAACCTCACTTACATTGATACTGTGCTGCCTTGGAAGTGGCGTAATGTCACTTCATTTTAGCCACGGATGCAACTGTTCTCGTTTGCAAGTTTCAGATCTATGTGCATTGACCTAAGGTCTGTTCCACGCCAGATCAGACGGTTTCCTGCACGTGTTTTGGTCGAAAGTTTCTCGAGAGAAGTTTGCATCCACATTCTTCTCTTGCTTGGTTAGGAAACGATATCATGGAAAAGCAAAAGCAAACTATGCCAGGGCTCAAACCTAGGGGCTCAGTCCAGACTCAGCCCACTAGTCGAGAATATTACTGGAGGCATTCATCATGTTAGATAGTCAGTATTCAGTACATTGCGTTGTATCGAAGCTCTTCTTACATTCTTTCTTTGGCATTGTACTGTGAAGTTGAGCCTTTAGGCGTGTCAATTATATATATGTAACGTCTGCTTCTTAGTACAATATCACACCAATAGATCAGCAAAGAATCTTCGTTGTCCTCTTACTTGTATAGTAACTAGAGGTTATCGGACGTGCATAGTTTGCGGGTTATCCTACGATACCGGCCCCTCAAGCACTCTTCCCGTTGAAACATGCAATTCGAGAAAAGCAAAGGTCCTGAGAGATCCTTACATAATTGAGCTTGCATTGTGAAGATTACAATGAGAATAGAGGCCGATGAAAATTGGTGGCTACTTGATAGTGGCCATGATTTCAGGGTATGCCAACAATTTTCCGTCCTTCAATTAGAAGACCTGCCGGGTCTGAACTGTCTCTGCATTATTCGTTAGTTCTTCACTCCAGGAACATATTGTCCTTTCCCTAGGAATATCTTCAGTCCTAGAAGTGCTGTCAAATCCTACAAGGCCTCCACGAGACTTTGATTGCAGAGCATAAACCTACGTTATATGAAGCCACTATAAATACTCTCTTGTTTCCATTAAACAAAAGATTTAAAGAATACATCGAATAACTCCGCCAGCACCCCAGTCGTGAGACCATCAAAGAAAAAGAAATATTCCTCGTTTTCTTTGGGGAGTATGGCTCAGCTTTCAACCCCTCTACGTAAGTGAATTCTACATATTCATGACTCATATGACTAGAGGTAGTTAACCCGTCCGATCAGCCCTTGAGGCAGCTTCTGCTCTAGCTAGTCGAACGCAATACAAAAAGACTACCGATGAGACTCGCTACAACCAGGCCGGGCAGGCCTCCCTGTCCTTTGCAATTACGCAAGGAAACCTGGAATTTGCCCGAAATCTACTTCGTCAACCTGATGTTGAAATCAATTGCGGGAGCACGGAATACCAGCCTCCAATCCTAGTCGCTCTGGAATATCAACAATATGACATCCTGAAGATGCTGTTGCAAGATTCGCGTATCGATATTGACATTCAAACTGGCCAAGGCTACACCGCACTACACCTGGCCATCATATACGACGACATTGTTGCATTACAGATGCTCTTAGATGATACCCACATCGATATCAATCATCTCGACTCCTCGGGAAATAGCGCACTGCTTCTTGCTGTCATGACATATGATGGTCGGAATCCCAAGAGAGAGGCAATCATAGATGCCCTAGTTTCTCATCCTCAGACCTTAGTGGATATACAAGACCACCGAGGCCGTTCGGTGCTGTGGCATGCCGCAAACACAAGCAACAGGAGACTGATCCTGCAACTGGCATGGCTATTACCCGGCACGGATATAGAGGCGCCCGACGATGACGGTGTGACTCCTTTGGACAAGGCAAGCAAGAGAGGAGACTTAGAAATAGCTTCACTTCTGCAAAATCTAGCTATACTCACAGCAGCCTTTATGTGTTCATTTATATGATACTAGGTTTATGCAGATCAGGAAAGAATTTGCCCTATCAGAATTGTCTCTGAAATATCTCATATCTATACACGTGCTAGAGCAAATTAGCCACAATCGTCTCATCGAATATTCACAATGAACAAACAACTTATTCTTCTGTACCGGTTTCAATTTTGACTTTCCCAATTTCTCAGTAAATGCCAATCTCCCAAGATCCATCTTCCTTTTCGAGGCTCTCGACTTTGGAATGCCTGGACAAGTGTTGCAAATATTGGTCAGGGGAAAGAAAGCCAGGCATATCAATTGGATGCACGCATATCTCGAACTTGAATATGTGAGCGGAAACTATTTGAGCTGTTGATCTACTGTACTCATTTTATACATGTTGATTGTACCGCTGCTTGGCATCCTTCTTGGCCAGACACGGCCGAGGTCCAGTAGAAGTGAGGCTATAGACAGATGGCCCCTGTTCATGGTATATAGCAGTGGGGTTTGCTTGCATTGATCTTGCCAATCAATATCTGTTCTTTGGTCAGAGAGGAGCTGGCGAATCATCGTCACGTTCTCAGCGCGATTGGCATGAAAGATGGGCGTGCGAGATTTATCGTCTATTGTGTTCGTGTCCGCTTGATATTGACACATCCTGTCCACAAGGCTTGGTTGGTTGTGGACAACGGCCCAAAGCAATGCAGAACTGCATTGCTGTCGCACGTTGAAGTTGTATAGATAGGGGAGGAAAAGAGACGTTGTTGCTCGAGTAAGGCACGAGAGTGCAAGTAGATCCCCGCCTTTGCCGAGTTTGTCTACGATGCAAAGAAGGACTTCTGTGGGGGAATTAAGGAGAATCATCTATCGTATATTAGCTTGTACACGGGTCCATGCGGTAGACAGCGGCACTGGGAATACTCACACTGGCTAATGTCAGAAACTGAGAGAAAGAAGAAAATGGGTTGTTATTTCGTACTTTGCATCCAAGAGTATCGGCAGAACTATTTCTGGAACTGAAATGCGGAATGAAAATTGTTCTTGTAAGCTAGCCTTGAAGTGATATGGCCACTTTGAAAGAGAAAGAAAGAGGAGAAAAAGGCTCACTACTCTGTTGTGGCAATTAAGGAGTCGTCGAGGCTCGGACTCCCAGGAGCCAATCTTAAGTCTCAAGATGAATTAATTTAATCATTCACAAAGCGTTTTCACTGCTACGGGAATGAGGTATGCCCAGGATCGGGTATCTAGCTCCCAGGGCATCATACGCTGCCAAAGACGGATTGTGAATGTCTGCATACCTCTACGCTGGAGAATCTTGGTCCTCGCACAAGAACATAAATAAGAAGCTCGAATGGCCTTCACTTTCTAATTCCATCATTTTTCTCTCCCACGCCGACCTCAATCAAGATGTCGACCGTCCAATCTACAACCACATCTGGCCTGCATGACTGGAGGACAACTATCCTCCAAGAGATACGGTACATGCTAGATACGAATCAATGCTGCTGGCTCACCAAGAAAGGAAGTCGCTGCGGATCCCTTATGCGTGGATCCTCGATTGATGAAGCTCGGAGCATTGTGACGGCCTTGGAACACCAACCGTTCGATCTTTCTGCGCTACATTCGGTATTCAATTCAATCTCACCTTTGGTGCTCTGCAAGAGATGGCACAAGACCCATGCCAACAGTCTGTGTGATCTTTGGTTTGAATCGGCGAGTAAAGCCCACAGATGGTACCAAGAACTGGGCCAGGCAGCCAGTGGCGCGGACGCTGCCGACCTACAACGTGGGCCTGCCGATACCGCCAACCACAGCGACGAGATGCCTTCTCTGCAGCCCGCTCGTAGGTACCGGGAATATCAGTCAATCACAGTTGGCGACCTGCGTGAGCTGCGAAACACTCGGGAACTAGAGCCGAATGGTCATCCCGTTAGCCTGCGTCGAGCTTCCAGTGCTCGCAGTCGTTGCCTGTTGCTGAGCTTCGAATTGACTTCCGAACGAAATCATTCCGAGAACTGCCCCATATGTCTCAATGGGCTGCAAGATCACCCAGAGGAGCACCCAGAGGATTCTATTCATGTCCAATGTGACAGATGTCACAGGTCTTCTCATTTGAGCTGTATTGAAAACTGGCTCGCAAGCGACACTTTCACAGACATGCACTGCCCTTTCTGGTATAAAACCCCACGTTACCCACCTCCGATATTCTAGGCCTTTAAACTAATACTTTTGATAGCCGAACAAGTAACATTTTCCATGCGATCGCCTACGTCCCGAGAACCGACGTATCTCCAATCCCGGAACGGGCTCAGTCGAGATCAGGCTCTTCCCGAGTGGGTGGACCAGCCGCTCAACCTTCACCACGTCGCTCTGTCCGCGAGAGACGAGCCCCGGACCGATACACACCATAATGATGACAGCATTTGTACCATCCACTATGTGTTTCATTCTATCTCTAATGGTTCGTCCTTCTTTAACTTAGCCACATTGATCGTTTACATGAAGGTGGGAACGCTAGCTCAGCAACATGTTTCAAATTTCCTGCTTCTTCAACAGCTATATATTGCAACTGGCTTGTGCTTTTTTTATCCCATTTCTAGACAAATTGCGATGCATATGTCCGCTTCCGCTATTATCAAGTAATGCTGCCCATACTACTAAACACTATGCCTTTTCGCGCTTGTAAGAAAACATTCAACGTTGGACAGACCACCGACCCCACCACACGCAAAATTCACTAGGGCCTGGAAGCCAAGCCGCAAGGGAACCATCGCCAAACTACGGCAGTGGCAGCTCTACGCTTAGGGGCCTATTGTCCAGAAGGCCGTTGCCTGTTCCCATGGGATGAGTAGCACTACAGTGCTTTTTTTATCGGACTGGACATCACGAGAAAAGACTCTTTGAAGGATCTGGGCACACAGCAGAGTCCAAGGAATTGAACTAAAAAATCACTATCTTTCAAGTTCCCCTTGCGGGTACTACACGTCATTAGGGCCATTAAGCCCCTGTTCTGGCGTCCCATTTCCAACGATCACTAGTATATTCTTCTTACGCATCCAAAGCAGCTCCTTGCAGAGGAACGCAGCCTGATGATGAAGATCCTAAAACTTCTTTCCGCCGTGTGCTTGGTGTCCCCAGGGTTGTCAAGCATGTCACGGGCAACGGCCTTGTGGCCAAGATCGCATAAACCTTGGCGTTGGCACTGGCAGATGGGCCTTCTCTCTTCTACATCTGCAATGACAAAAGTTATGGGTGCTGTATTTTACTGCAACGGCCCACAAGATAATAGCCCTCACCAAGAGCTTTTACTTGCTCTATCAAGGTGTTGATCACCTTTAATAAGGCTTGATTATTTCCTGGTAGTACAACAACCCTTATTTTTGATAATTTATTCGATGGTTCGAAAGAAGTTTGAGGAGGGAAGGTGATCTCTAAATTCCTCGGTACCATACTTATCTCGGAACATTGACCAGAAGCACCTTGCTCAACTCTTGTCCTTTGCGCCATTTGCTCAAAGCATCTTCCTGGAGTGCAAGAGCCGTAGTGTAGAACCACCTTGTTTGCTCTTGGATCGGAAGACCTTTTGATAATAACGGCGGTGGAGGCAATGGACCTCCAGGTGTCCCCCAGGACTTAACACTTCTCTCCCCTGCAAGACAAATCCATGAATACATATAGAATCTTTTGGGGTGGAATAAAAGCCATGCAACCGATTGAAGTTCAGAATACTGGACTTCAGACAATCCAAGAAAGAGACTCATTGCCTCAATCACCACCCGAGCTTGCCATGTCCATTTTGCTTCACGAATAGGCAAAGATCTAACCCAATACCTCACACGACGCATCCGCTCCTCATATTCTTCTTCTGTCTCCGTATATTCTTTCGCGCGTTCGGCATCCATCTCATCCTCTAGAGCGTTCTGGCGGGTAGTATGATCTGGCACGTCGAGCTTGTGAACCGATTTTATTTTATCAGATGATAAATCTGTTCAGTGCTTTCTTCCGCTTCGTCTTCTCCAAGAAGGTAATCTTCAAGTCGTATAAGTGTTGTATCTTCATCTGGATAGCACAGGTTCAACAACATTGCAGGAAGAAGCTCGACTTTTGACTTTGCAGTAACCGTAGGCTTGGAAGTCTCGCAGTTTGGGACTTCGAATCTTTGGGACGTTTTGTTATGTGAGAATCGAATGTGACATCCTTTCGATTGCAAGACTGTGCCCTTTGGCGAGCCTGTTGACGTGTTTGTACCATTGGGGTGGCTGGGCAAGATTTCCAAAGTAACAGTTTAGAGTTACTTAGGCGAAGAGGATGATGGAGTTATTATACAATTTTCAGTTGCAAAAATTGTGCAGGCAGCTTAAATAGCTCAGGGCGTCACAAGTATTAGTCACACCTATTGGATAACTCCATAGGGATCCAGGCTAGTTTCCTAGGAACATCAATGATTTGTGTGAGGGTCTCGCGTATCTGTTGATGAGGAGCGTGTCTTCCAGATGAATAATCAATATTAAGGAAGCTAGAGTCGGCCATACCTTTTGATACAGTACCAAACCAGATGCACAAATTAGAGGTGACGATATTTTGAGGTAAGAGCGGCGAAGGGAAGGGGGAAAAGAGATCCACCCCGACACTTTTTCGACTTATATTTCTAGGATCGAGTCAAGTCAATATCCCCTGCTAACCACATTCTTTGATAATACCCAGCCTGAAGAGATACTCTACGCCTGGCATAAAGCCTGAACTTGCTTTGATGTTACATCGCGCTGCGGGATTCTGCACTGCGATACATCCCACAGTGTATTTCCATTCGAAATTTTGGCCATCATCTGTGACCTAGCATCACCTAATAATTCCAGAGAAGAGTGCTGTTAAGCCCTTGATTTTCTATATTGTTCCGAGGCAACTTCATCAAATACCACGACCTCATTTATTTATATTAGATGCACGGACATATATGATTCAAATTCAGTTTCCTGCAGCGTGAGATTGATCTCATTCAAGATAAAAAAAAAAAAGTGGCATCAGCTGCACGTACTTTCGCTGTACAGGTGCGAGAAATTTAACGTGACTCTTTCACTGGAGTCGGTCCATCACTTGAGAGGGGCACTTGAAGGTTAAGTGAATGTGTTAGTTCTACATTTGTCAACGAGACCTCCAAATATTGGGTCCGTACCAAAATGAGGCTCTCCAGAAGGGTGGTATGTAGTAGGTGGAATATGAAAATGTTCTTTCAAATAGACTTCCCAAGCCTTCGACTACTCTGTCGAGCCAGTTTCTCAGAAGTCCCAGACGGACTATGAACGGTTCAGCGCTTTATGCGATCGCCGCCGGTGGCATATTTTTAGTTTGCTTCCTGGTTCAGGCCCGAACGATGCTGACGAAATGGGTAAAGCCCATGTCCATTTTGTTCTCGCAGCATCTGGCCCTTCCGGTGCTCTTCCACCGACATCGAACTTTGGGCTCTTGGACTCGTCTAGAGTTTCTCATCCATGTGGCTTATGTTGCAGTCAACAAAACAGTGGTTTTCTTCCGGCCACACTCCCTGACCGAAACTGGCCGTCGTGCTGGACAGCTGGCACTGATCAACCTGATGTATCCCCTCGCGGCCACTCACCTAGGGTCTCTCGCTGATCATCTTGGAATTTCATGGCGTGCCTGCTGCCAAATCCATCGAGCAACGGGATGGATGTCCATTGCCCTCCTGTCGTTCCACATCATTGTTGAAGTTCAGCGGGAGGGGTTTGCTTTTCCGCTAGACCTCACGCGCAACTTATTCACCCTCGTGGTAGGTTCCTTTCCGATGATCATAAGCACAAAGCTAACGACAGTAGGGTACGGCTTCAATCGGCTCCCTTGTGCTAGTTTCCCTCGTCCGCGTTCGCCGATGGTCATATGAAATCTTTCTTCGCGGTCATCAGCTAATGACCGGGATCTTCGTCTATGGGATCTGGCGACACCTTCCTAACCATGGCGGTCCACCGAAGCTATGTCTTTACGTTGGGTTAGCGACCCTCGTCCTCAATACGGGCCTAGAAACAGTCAGCCTTCTCTACCGAAATGGACTTTTCAGCGGCCACGGTACGCCGCGAGCCCTGGTCTCCTTTTCTCCAGAAGGATCTGTTGCACACCCCAAGTCAAGAGTGGCTATTCTGATCCGAGTGGTTTTGCCTCGACCAGTTAAATTTGAGGCAGGTCAATATGTAAATCTCTGGATGCCATCAATCGGGTGGCGGTCGTGGATACAGACGCACCCTTTCATCGTCACATCCTGGTCGCGGGGCAACCTCGACAGCATTGAATTGCTGGTCCAGCCACGAAGGGGTATGACGGCAGACCTTCTCCGTCTTTCCGGCGGCACGTCTGTCCACCCTCTGTCCTCCCCAGCCTTGTTTACTGGCCCTCACGGTACGAGTAAGTCTGTGGATCAGTATGAAACCGTTCTACTGATCGCTACCGGTTTCGGTATTGCAGCAACAATCCCGTACTTGAAGAAGATGATACATGGCCATAACACCTGCACCCTTCAGATCCGTCGGATTCACTTGGTGTGGCAGGTAGAGACATTAGGTATGAATAACCTTGGGGATCTGTAAAAACTTTTACAAAATATTTTCTAACAAAACAGACATGGTTCAAGCGGCTGAGAGCCTGTTGAATCCCCTCCTTCATGACGACATCCTGGATAAAGGCTATGTGCGTGGCCGACTCCTAAGTATAAAACTGACTTGATACTGATGAAAATACATATTCAGATCCTCCACATTTCAATATACGTTGGGAACGGTCTCGCACGTGACAGGACGCCAATTGGGAGGCATCAAAGGGCATGTTACTACCAGGGTACACCGAACTTTGAGAATATACTCGCTGTCGAGGTCTCGGGTGATCAGATCAAGAGACTACCGGGTATCCAAGATGAGCAAGGGCGAACCTTGGTGATGGGTAAGTGATCACCCACCAACCTTCCTTTTCCACCCGTACTGAAGCTCTACCTAGTATCTGCAGCAGATATTACGAGAGACCACATCCGAAAGATCGTGAGAGAATTTTTGCGCGATGGCGTGGAGCTGACTGAACTGGAATACCAACCCACTTAGTTTTCAAATGATAATTTGTATCGAGCTGCTGGGAATGACAATTGAGGTTTAAAGAGTTCGATTGAAATTTGTGAGCCATGAGCCAGCACCCAACCGTCATGCGCAGAGGCTCCAGCGCTGTCTAGCTGGACAGTGAGCAGTCCATCTGCGCAGTGTTGATATAGAGACCAGAGGTCTGTGTCACCGGAAAGAAGTGATAAAAAATTGGAGACCATATTTCTCGGATTAAACGATCAACCTCATGGATTGTGATTCTCTCTGGCATGCTTTTATTGGGTCTTCCATAGTAGACAAAGACACAACATAGAATTGCGGGTATAAGAAAGAATATTCATCACTCACAACATCGGTTTCCTGGCATGCACTCTCGATTATCGTTCTTGGATCATGTTTTTCTGCTAATAGGCCACATCATGTCGGGGCGTGTACGAGTAAGATGTACGGGCAGATATCAGCGCAAACCAGGCAAGGCCGATGAGATCCTCCGGGCAATTGGGGATTTCCGTCAACAGGCGTTGCTAGATACTGATTAGCATCCGATCAAAGGCTTGATAGGAGAACGTACGGGAGAACGTACTTCTTGGAGTTCCTCAAAAGAGCTGACCGACGTCGTCGCACAAAGGAACTCAATTGCCGCTGGGGAACTTCTCCAGCGATCAAGATTATCAATTCCCACGATCCCATCATCCTTTGCGTATTTTTGCATCAATTCCATCATGATCCGCGACACTGGTGCCAACTCATCGGGAGCAAGTGGGGCAAGTGGGCTGGATTCTCGGATCACACAGTAGTCAACGCATCCTGCTGACCTGTGTTAGCTATGTTCCGCAAAGGACAGATAGACCGCACCAATTTTGACCTCACCGTGGAGGTTCATGAGCACATTGGAGCAAATCAACGATGGGTGGTTGAGGTTACGACTCGCCAGATATGACAATCCGGCAATGAGCTGCACACATTTAGCCGTGGATCTATGTAGCTGAGCAAGAGGGGAGACAGGGGAAGCCAACCTGCGACATGATGGCCGCGAGTTCCTGCACGTTTGGAAAGGCTTTGCAAGCGACAATGTGATCCAGGACAAGAGGGTCAAAGTCACCCAGCGTGTAGATGCTGTACGAAGAGCGATAGATTTCCATAATGGAGGCAATATTTCTATGGCGCAGGGAGCGTAGGACCTGCAAGACCTTGGAGCTCTCATTATTCGGATACTGTCGTATAGCCCGAACAGCACGGTCGCCAGAAATCCGGACGGATACCGCGACGGGGCCGGCCAAATCACATTCGTAGTATTTTCGGAAAGTATCCCACGGGGATCCGTCTTGGACGGGCAGGCTCGTGTCGGCACCCCCCTCCCACTTCATGATGTCCTGGCATTGCGAGGTCGGAGATATCGGCCGGGTTGCCTTGCCGGACCGCTCAGAGGCTGGGAACAGTGCATTTCTCTTGGTCGGTACCGGCTTTGGGGGAGGATGCTGTGGGCTGGATCCGAAGCTAGATGCTTTTGATCGTCCGGCTTGTGACTGGTGAAGCAGCGCAATTTGGGCAGCTTGGATTCTTGTCACCCTTTTATCGTCAAATTTTGCCA
>JAGIKU010003404.1:0-30219 GCA_020086695.1 Penicillium sumatraense | reverse complement strand
CCACGGGTCTTCTCGCGCAATGGGCGACGTAGGGCGGCCCTTGAGGCCCATTGCTCCTCGCATTACGCCTCTTGGTGGTCGTCCTGGAGGCCAACCACCTGGTGGTGGTGCTGGTAATCCTCCTGAGGAGGGCAAAAAGAAAAGGGCCTCTACGGCGTGTAAAGAGTGTCAGAAACGTCGGACAAGGGTATACCCCTCCCCCTCCTGTTCTTGCTATTGTTCCTATTGTTCCTATTCTTCCTATTTACGCCACTAATTGGCCTGGAGGAGTCGATTGAGAGCACAGCAAGTCTGGATTTTGAACACATCGAGTGTAGCCCACAGCAGCAGCTTCGAACTAATTGTCTGGAGCGTGACGGGTACCGATGTCTAGCCACTGGTATATGGAGTCCCAAACATCCGCATCCAAAGGGCGCTTTGGTTGCATACAAATGGCTAATGGAATGGTGATCTTACACGAAACCGCTGCTGCCGCAAGCAAGACTGCACCAGCCGCTACTGCAAACAAGACAGCGACAAGCGCCACCGCAACACAGTGCAAGGAAGGTAATGACGCTCAGAAAGACGCAGACAGTACTACAACCCCCGCCAAACCATCAAAGACACGCAAAGTTGGCCGACGAAACCAAGACGTAGTGGACATGGCGAGGCGCCTCCGCGCGCACAGTACGACCAGAACAGAGGAAGACATCTCTTTTGATCAGGATGAAGAATATTACGCCAGGGCCTGACACGGAACAAATTCCAGAGGAAAGCCCTCATCGAAACCCTGTCAAGTCTCCGATGATCTGTTTGCTCACCGGGCCACGGACCTCGCTCTGTCATCGTTCAATGAGGAAAACGTCCAAGCGACTATGGCAATCGTTGTGAAACTCCTTGAATATTTCCAAACTTCTAAATACTGCCGGAAAAAGTCTACAGCGAAGGACATAACGATCCTAACATTCTACTCCGCTCAGGAGAGGCACTGGAAAGACAGCACTCTCGAGCTCTATCATTGACTTTTGCTTCGAGATCCAGAGGTTTCCCTCGTCAATATGATTTTGGCTCGAGCTCGGGAGGTAGCCACGCACCTTGGGGAGGATGAGGAGTTCGAAACTACTCCGCGAATTCACTATCTGGCAGCGATACCTGAACATCGCAGGGGGCTTAACAGTTGAACCAAATGTTTTCAACCCAGAAGAGATCCTCGATGACTGATGGCGATTACTCAATTGATCGTTCTGTGGATAATGACCATAAATCCTTTTCAGCAATGCATCGAGAGATGCAAAATGGCTTCGCGAAGACATGGGAAAAGCTTCAGGAATCCCACTAAGGCAAGGCGACTGTTGTATTCTCAACTGCTAGCACATGTGCAGGAAAGAGTCTGAAGAGATTTGCGCTCTCTTATGTTCTAATGGAGGAAGCTTCACAAATGCCTGAGAGCACATGCCTCATCCCTATCATGTCGAGTTACCGGTCCGTTGATAGTATCATTATGAGTGGGGACACCAACCAGCTGCCACCCTGTGTTGTGTCTGTGGACCAGAATGCGAGCGTGAATTCTCTACAGCTTTCCTTATTCGAGAGGATGCTTTTCTCTGGGGTGAAAGACTACAAGCTTTTCAGGCAATACCGAATGTCCCCGGGCATATCCAAGCCGGTGAACCAATTGTTCTATAATGGTATCCTCGAGGACGATAATTCCTGTCGCGGTCGCTGGCAATCTAAGGAATTCGCGGAGTTCATCTCTAACTACCACGGGTGCCAGGAGAATGATTCTTTCTTTGTGTCCGTACAAGGCTCATGCATTCTCCAAAAGGCAGGTTCGTCATCGTTTGTGAACCCGTATTATGTCAGTTATATTGGTCACTTTCTGCATGATCTTTTCCGGAAATTTCCTCAACTGCCCCAAAAAAATGTCCTTGTCATGTCATTTTACAGCCTGGAGCGACTCGCTGTGCGTGTTACTTCCGTTGAATCAGCCCGACATCTCACTTCCATTCAAACGCCATGGCGCATGCTGGCTGTGTGACAAAGCATATGAGGCTGATGATGAGAGACGCTGGCAATGATTTACGACTCTGATGACGAACTCCCCACTCCTGTTTCTACGAGCGATCCTGATTCTATTCCCGCCATTGACTTTATTTATTCCGTCGGCGTGCACTTATCGCCTGACACAACTCTGCGACATACCCTGACAGAGTTACTCGCTGCTCTTAATTTTCCGCATGTCGTGTGTCGAGTGTCGATGCCGCCCAGGGCACTGAGAGCTCTTTTGTCGTGCTATCAACAACATGCCCGGGCAGAGGTATTGGTCTCAGCTTGATTGTGGACACCCAAGGAAAATATGTGTTGCTTTGAGCCGGGCAAACCGTTGCCTTCTGGCCATTGGAGATGAGAATATGGGTACATCAGACAAGGCGAAAAAAGGGAGCCACAGGATGAGGATCTGGCAGGGTCTTATTGACTATCACCGAGAAGGTGGCAGCCTCTGCAAGGGAAAAATCAGCATGGGCTTGATGAAGTGAAAGCTCGGAGTTGCTCCGGGGAGCAATGGATTCCAAATTCATAATCAGAAATGAATGCGGTTTGGGGTTTGGGTTGTGAAGAAGCCAAGGAGATCCCATCCCGAGACCAACTTCGAGAAGTTCGTCGTTCCACAGCCGATCACAAGCTTGGGTATTTCGTACGAGAGGCTGAATGAGGCATTAATGTGCAAGAAGCTACTTGTACTACTAGTATATTTTTATCCGCTTTCTTTTATCTATTTATAGTGAAAAATACCAAAAAATGATCACTCAATTCCCATTCAACTAATTCCGGCTCTGAACCCAATAACGCCATGGCAGCCTTGTACTGGCCCGCATTGGCCATTGTGTAGTCAGTCTGAGTTATCATTTAGTTATCAGAGTAACAACCTTGGAAGGTCAAAAACTGTTAAGGTCAACAACGACACATCCAACGAACCGACTTAGTTTCCGCACGCAAAGGTCGCATCTATTGCTGCCAATTTGCAGCTCACCCACGGCCTGCACATAAATAGCCTCCACGTAGGACTTGTGCGCTCCCATATATGCAAAGAAGCGGAAAGGATTTGGTGTATACTGTGGAGGTGAGTCACTCGCTCGGGACCTACGTTACTAGCAAGTTATTTAACTACGTCATGGCAGGAGAAAGAAGACATAAAAAGTCATTATACATTTGAATACGGCAAACACAATCTATGTGTTACCACCGGGAAGCCTTGAGCCCGGCATTTCCACGTGATCCATAGATAATTCATGACAGAGACATGCAGACATGCAACAAGACAAAATGAAAGAGAAAAATGGAAACAGATCATGCAAAATGCTTAGTTAGAGCTCTTAACAGCATTCTTCACCATATTAGCGAAGTTCGGAGTTCCAAGACCAGTAACGGGATCCCATCCCTCAGTTGCATTCCAGCTAGCATAAGGAACGACAGGGCCACCGTTTTGAGGACCGCTGAATCGGCCATTTCCGTCACATCCTGTGCTGCCACCGTCGGTGATGTCGTTCAGCACGGAAGATTCTTCGGAGTATAGCCAGGGGTTGAGGAAGCCCATGGTAGATTGGCCGGCTTGGATACGGGCATCGTTTAGGAGGGCGATGATAGCTGCGAAGGCGGGGGCTGAGGCGGATGTTCCATCGACACGGGTGAGTTGACCCTTTTCGTAGATGGCGAAGTTTTGACCTTGGGCTGCGACGTCGGGGAATGCACGGCCCTTTTTGTTGTAGAGGCCGGAGAATTTGTCGCCGATGCTCTCAAGGTAAGAGCCGACGGCCTTTTCTTGCCATTTGGGACGGTCCCACAGATCGGAGAAACCGCCGGATGAGAAGTAGACGGCTTTCTCGGGGGATGTGTGGGTTGTGGCGCCGACTGCCGTTACCCAGGGGCAAGCGGCTGGGAATTGAGGGGGGAAGTGAGTTGTGTTTTGTCCGTCGTTGGTTTGGCAGGCTGAGCCAACTCCTGAATCTCCGGAGGAGAAGATGACAGAGACACCGCGGCTACCGAGTTGAGCATAGAGATTGCAGACTGAGCGGGCATACTTCTCTGGGACACTCTGGGAGGGGGTTAGCATGTTGTGTCAAAATATTGCGCATGATTCGGGGATATTTACCTGCTCGTCCTCTCCATATGAGGTGGAGATGACTTGTGGAAGCTCGTCATTCTTCATCTTCACAACATTCTGGAGGAAGTCAAGGTACGGCTCATTGTTGTTGTTATTGGGGTCAGGCTGGTCCAGATCGGGCACGAGGGGACCACGACCACCAGTGCTGAACTCAGTAACGGGAACTGGAGAGCTAATGCCGACAATAGTCTGCAGATCAAGATTGGCCTCGCTGCTGTCGCCCTGAGAGTTCTGATCATTACCACCGCCGTGGAACTCAATTACGGTGAAGTTATCACCATCAGCATGTGGAGCAAGGTTCTTCTCGAAAAGAGCAAGATCTTCGTATCGCGCATATTGTTCCAGATAACTGGCAAATGCAACCTTGTTTCCGTTGTCACCTTGAGGCTTGTAGTCACCGACATTGTAGATCTTCTTCAGGCACTCCGGGGTAATGGCATCGTCACAGCTGGAAGACGAAGTAAGAGCTGCTGCCTTGAAAGCTTCATCCGCTTCCCTGGCCTTGCTGTGGATAGTAGCGCGGTTGGCTTGCAATTGACCGAAACGTGTTGTTGGGGAGACGAGGTTGACATGGGGAACAACCTGCTTCGGGAGCGAATATTCGAGAGTGCGCAGGCGCTCAACGTGCTTGTGACGATTGACGTAGTATTGGAAGTTCGCCTCGAGAAGGTCATTCGCCTTCTCAACGGTGGTATGAACGGTCAACCAATCGGCATCACGTTGGATATCCTTAACACCGGCGTTCTCGAGCCAGTCGCGAACGGTCTGGAGGGAATCGTCACTCGGTTGCAGCATGCGCTTCATCTCTTCGTGTGTTTGGAAGTGTTTACCGTAGTTGGGATGGCCCGGTGTTGACATGTCTGTAAGGGCATTTTCGAATCCTTCGAGGCCATCCTGGGCTAAAGCGAAGCTAAGCTTGAGAGGTTGGTTCTTTGATGGTGTGCGACTGTATCTCCATCCTACGGGGTAAAGTTCGATTAGCTTCGGCTTTGTTTACATGAATTGCCCTGGCGCAGAAAGCAACATACCCTCTGGAACACCAGGAAGTCTCTCAAAAACATCAGCTGCAGCAGTCGAAGCAAGCAATGAGACAACAGCCAACGACAAGCTGCCGCCGTTCAATAGTGAAGCAAGCATAGCGATAAGGACCGTATGATACAATCTCGCTCACACCCAATCCAATCCTGCGCCCACAATTGCAGATGCCAAAGTATAAATAGGGCAATTGATCTGGAATGGGCGAGACAAGGAGAAGAGGGGCTATGAAGGTTTTATTTATTATGGTTGCACTGAAAGGGAGAATGAGAGAAGCAATGCAAAGAATGCGGAAAAGTGGCGTGAAAAACACCCAACCCACACCGTTGATCAAGCTCCTAAGCTACACTAAGCTACACCACCGGGCTGTTGGGCTGTTCACCAGTCCCTCTTGGCCTTGCTTGAAGGTTCCACTACTCCTCAGTGGATCCAGAACACCGGAGGTCCGTCGGCAGCCAATTCAGGTACCAGCCAGTTTATCCAATGAATCATATCTGCGGTTTCTGCAGGAGGCCGTGAGGTCGCATATTGACACGATTTCCCCTCCCGCGTGCTGCCGCACTCGCGAAATGACGATGGGAGATAGCCAGTGATGTGACTGGTATCCTCCCTTTACCTAGGCAACATACGACCCTGGGCGCGACGCGACCGACGCCACTCCGCTACGATCAGCAGGGGAGAGACCCACTTGTTCGGGAGGCCAGTAAAGTGAGAGGCAGGGGAATTGAATGACGAGGTTGGGATTATTGAAGAGACCTCTTAAGAGATTCTCTGGAGTTTGAGCAATTGGCTAAGGGTCAAGAGCTATACGGAGTACGGAGTACAGAGTAATTTGGTTTAATTGCCTGCTGGCGAAAAGCACCCGTTGGTGTTTGAATCTCAAATGTGACCATCGAACCCTGCCAAGAGACACGGACTTGGCGTGATGATCGTTGCCGTAGAGTTGGTTACATCTGCACCGGCTATTACGGTTCTTGGGAACAGATGCGAGTGATGATAATCTAAGTGGAGGCACACGACAGGCTTTCAGGCCGGGGTACGCACATACATGGAGAAACGTCCGGGTCTCGCTATGGATCATTGTGTGTGACCCAACGGCCAATCTTAATTTAATGAACTGGTTCGAATCCCCGATGGTCCGGGCATAAAATAACTCGTCCAGGCGTCAATATTTCTGTTGCAGATATTCATCGGTAGTGGATCTATAGGCTAGAATCAATCTCCTGCTCGGCGTAGCTATCTGGTCTCCGACGGATCATGCAAGACATGGCGTGGATTGAATTTCAGTTTGTCCTGTTTATACGGAGTCCGGCGGTAAGCTTGTATATTTGGAAAGAAAGCGCCGGGGAATTTGAGCTTCAATGAATTGTGAATCCACTTATTTTATTATGTATCAATGGCACTAAAATGATTGAAGTATTCCAGGGTCAGAAATGCTCCAATGAGGGTTTGATTTGGCACGTGCCAAGACCGGAGTGTTTACTAGCATCTTCAGGGTTGTAAAGGGTAGTGGGGTTAATTAATACTATCGTTACCTATACTCCGTATACGTGGATAAGATAAGAAACATTGAGGGTATAGAGTAATTGAAATAATTATGATTCATCTTAAGCATCAAAGTATTTGCGAAAAATAGATAAACATCCAATAATTTATGTACAGTGTTGCATACAAAGCATACAAACAAACAAGCAGGAATGACTCATGAATCCCAGTTCATAACAATCCAACTAGTGAAGTCAATGACTTGACTACTTAAGATCAACTGGCGCCTCCACAGGCGCAGGTGACCCCGAGTCCTCAAGGTGCTGAGCATAGACCATCTGAGCAATTGCATCCTCCGTCTGCAAATATGTACGGCTACCCTGGATAAACCAGAAAGCAACTGCAATGACCAACATGACGCCAAAGACAGCAATGGCATAGTTCATGTCACTTGGCGCAGGGTTGGGGGCACCGGGGAACAGGAAGAAGATTGTCGTGATGATACAGTAAACAATACTGACCCAATTGAACCAGGGGCCCCAGCGACCGAGACGGAAAGGTCCAGGGGGTAGCTTGTCACGGCCGGTGATGAGGAGCGCGAGGATTGGCATCGCGTAGGAGACGGTAAGGGCAATGGTACTGACACTCAGAATGGCCTCGAGCACAGTGTTGGCGAACAAGTATAGGATACCAACGATGCCAATGATGACACCTTGACCCCAGAGAGCTCGGGCAGGGACTTGCCAGACAGGATCAACATGGCTGAAGTATCGGCTCCAGGGGAGACCTCCATCGCGAGCGAAACCCCATGACAAACGAGAGGCAGTGGTCAGAACACTAATTCCCTGACCCAAGCCGTTGAAAATGAAGAGAGCGATTAAGGTGGCGCCGCCCTTCAGACCAACTGTCTCAAGCATCAGCTCCATAAAGGGGAGATCAGCCCCAGCGACGTTGTCGACATTCTGGATACAGAACAGACAAACAACCATGAAGATGAAACCTGTGATGGCGCCGAATAGCACTGCCATCCAGATAACACGAGGGGCGTTCTTGCGGGGTGCAGGAATTTCCTCAACCATGTGGATGACAGAGTCGAAGGCTGTCAAACCATATGCAGCCTGCACGAGACCAGTGAACCAAACAACACCGTCACTCCAACCAGTCTCATTCATCCATTGACCAAACACGAAAGATGGAGGCTGGAAGGAAAGTTCGCTCTTAACACCGACGCAAATGAGCATAACCATCGAAAGAACGATAAATAGTCCAGCAAACCAGACACCAACAAAGTTATTAATCCACGGCAAGATCTGCTCACGTCGACAGCTGACAACATTAATCAGAGTCAAAAGGATTACCACACCAATATAAATGACAAAGTTGAGCCATCCTTTGCTAGCACCGTCCCACTCAGGATTAAACATCGTCTTCATACCCAGCAGGAACTCGGTCATAAAGGCGACTTGCGAGGCAGTCAATGTCCACCATCCGAATGTGTTGATCCAAGCACACATGTATGAAACGAAACGACCGAGTGGGGTGCTCCAGAGACGATAAACCCAGTAAGCCTGTCCAAGAGCTGTAGGCATACTACTGGTTAATTCGCCCAACGAGAGCGCGACGCAAAGGTTACAGGCCGTGACCAGTACCAGGCCCCAGAGAATAGTGATGGAAGCGCCATTGGTGAGACCACTACTCAGATCTTGAGCAAATGTAGAGTATGTTCCTAATCATCGAATATGGTCAGTATTAACGGACATTGGAGCAAAGGTGTAAGGTGGCGACTCTCGCCGGTTGCCACTTGAGGGGCTGGCTGATATCACATACCGAGAACACAGAAAGCCAAAGCAAGCATGCTCCAAATGTTGAACTTGCGCGTCAGTGCTTGGGCATGACCCATCGCGGCCAAATCGGTCGCATCTTGCACATCCTGCTCATCTTCAATAGGTGGCTTAAGGGGAAGCGAATTTGTTTCAACGTCCATAACTTCTTCAACCCGAGGCAATAAAGATTAATTCGGCGTAGAGTCGAGTAAGAGATACGCCCATTTTCTGACCAAAGCTGGGAACCAAAAAGAAGAAGATCCGGGGAAGAGCTGCGTATCCTCAGCTTAATTATATGTCTTTATCTCAGTTTCCCACTGGGCTTGTGAGACGGAATTCCGCGGTCAACGATCGTCCCCCTCACGCACACGGACCATTCAGTATCTGTGCCTACTGATAGTTGTCGCGTTCTCTTCCCCCAGGAAAATTACGGGGCACAGATAAAGCTGGGGATTAATTGACTTCAACCAATGATCGACTCCACGGGGGAATTAGATTGAGTGGACACAAGATGAATTGGTCACGCAGTCAACCAATGTTGGTCATAGAAATGATCAACGGCTGGACATTTCGTTTCGCGTTTTTTTTTTTTCTTTTGCGGGGGGCGGAACTTTGGAGATCCACAAAAGGCACCGCCCTCGGCAGGACTTTCTGAAGTGAGCCACTCAATACTATTATTACTTTCTTTACTAAGGAGTATACGGGGAATCTTGGAGATAAGCTTGGGAATATGGAGTCAAGAAAGATGGGTCCGGCATTTAGAAATTCAATTGATTTGAATTGAATATATAGAATAGAGATAAGATCAGTGATATGAGTAGGTGGGTTGTTGAAAGAATGTCGAATCGACAATGTAACATTAGTATATCGACTGTGTAATAGTTTGCACTGGCTACATTCTCCACTTTATTTGAGAATATGAGACCAGTCACCATCAAATACTTATTCTTTAGCCTTTGCACCCTGAAAGAATAAGCATATCTGCGTGTTAAACCTGTCCTGCAGCCATCCGCCATCCGCCATCGCGAGCTATCAAAGTGTGGAATGACGGGTGGCGACACTAACTGAAAAGAGCAAGTCCACGCGGAAATGATAAGAGACCGCTATCGCTGGCGGACAATTGTCCGCTGGTTTGCATCCACATTGACAGAATAACTATGGGTAGTAACGGGGACTGTCGACGGTGAAACTCATTTTATCTCCATTATCTGTCTCGTAAGGCTGGAATATATGATAGCAGGTATATGATCTCGATCACGGTGGAGAAATATTTATCTCGCTGTGTTCTGCCCTTGAATCACTCGAGGTAACCCATGTGTATAGAGTAGCCCTCAATGATTATATCAAGGAACGAAAAGCCACATTTCAGCCAGAGCCAATCCCGCCAAGAAGCCTGCTATGAATAAAAGCCTCATTACCAATTGATTCATCAATAAGGAAAGACGAAACGATGGCTTGGGCATCAGGCTGCAATGTGGCCCAGGACATATCTGGGGAATGGGGGCATGATTCCCGCATTGCCGGGCGCAGAAACAACATAAACGGGAACGTGGCAGTCGATCAGGAGGACGAGCTTGATCGGAGGGTCCTTGAACGATCAACCCGACATTCAGAGCTGATGATCCGGTTGAGAAGCTCCGATAGCTTGGAGCTTTGTGGTTGCATTATTGGCCGATATCGCCGTGCTCGGTGCGAGAGTCTCCTTCTCTTTCCTCTTTTGGGCCTGGGGCTGTACCTAGACTAGGTACCTAGGGTATGCAGGTGGCAGTAGATGGATCTTGAGAGATCCTTGATAGAATCTTTGGTTGAGGGGTGGTGAAATGCGGGGTGAGTTCATGACTGAAGCATCTTGATAGTCCGTTATACTTTTTGTTTCGTAGAATCTCGTGCTTCCCCGCGGGGATGTCGTTTCGCTCCATGAATTTTCAAGTCGAATCCATGAAGTATCGCCAATTGATGATAGTCAGGTACCGTGCAGAGGGCCAAACCCGTTTAGGAATTCGCAGCCAGATCTGCCTCGGTTAGGACAAGCCGGGGCAGGTATTTGCTTTAGGGTCATTTCCGCTAAGAAAATAGCGCTAGCGATGAATTTCGATTTCTAATTTCATTATTAGATTACCACAGCTGCTCTCCGGGTGTGTACCAAATGATGTGTCCTTTTCTGAGCCGAGGAAATGCGCGTGTCTGCTGATCAGCAAGATGTGCTCAGATGGCATCAACTCACAATAAGTCTGCCTAGAACTTGTCAGTCTTGCTAGACAAATGGGCAGCATGAATATTTCTCTGGTGTCAGTTCCCTGGGATTGGGCTTCTCGAGCAGAATATGCTCAGACTTCGGGTCAGCAACCTGGCAGAAGATCAGCCTGAGATCAATGTCAAGATGGTTCCGATGACTTGACACATTCACTCAACTCGACAAAATTCACTCAAACTGGGAGTTAGCCGGAATGAATGTCTGCTGGTCCTGGTTAGGTAGTATATTCAGAGCTAATGTAGCTCTTATGGCATGAGGTTTCCAAGTCCTCTGACTCGAGCCACCCATCTCCCAACTAAGAGCAAGCCAGACCTTGCTGGTTTCTATACCTAACAATTCTCACCAGTCAGAAAATCGTTAAAAAGGAAAAGCCAAATCAACTCGAGGGAAAGACACATACCTTTATAACTGACGCATTGGCAAAACTAAAACCAATGACAAACAACTGGCGCGACTCCTCCCCGATCGGGTAACATCAGCCCATACCAGCTAGTCAACACCAGTCATCATCACCCAAAACAGTGGATCTTCTACATCCACAACAAATATACAAGCGAGATGGAGAGAATTTGAGCACGATAAAGACAGATCAACCGAGTCTTGGCAATTGTATTGAATGCTTGACACAATTATCGAATATTCTGATATTCGATATCCGATATCGATATAAGGGCAACCCAGCCACGAACGAAAAACACTTTTTGTTGTCACCAGGACCCGATAAGACCAATATAATAAAGATGGGAGAGTAAGAGGTAGGAAAAACAACGAGAGAAAAAGAGGAAAAGAAGAAATGAGGAAAAGGAAAAAAGAAAGAAGGAAGAAAGATTGAAGAAGGATAATTCGAACGCCTTGAGTCCACTATCACTGTCACTTTCACTATCACGGTCGCCCAATCTCATTACCGAACCAGGTCCATCCAGATAAACGCCCATCGACAGAAAGAATTATCGTCGACTCTAAATATACAAATTCGTGTCACGTCATGAAAAAATAGAATCGAGGAGACGATCAGCCCCAACCCGAATCCTATCGTATCGCACCAACCAGTGGTGTGATCATATGGTGGATGGTGGTATGATGTGAAACTTCAACACCTGCACCTGCACCAAGTCACACTCACACTCACTCAAACACGACCCTGTTTCGAATGTCGCCAAATCCCACCAGGAAGCAAATTCTGTTTCAAAAGAGCAAGTTCCTTATGCAGAGCCTGATTCTCTTGTTGAACATTATCAATATAAGTAAGTGCATTAGTCAAGATCTCCGATTTCTTCAGTGATCCTGCACCTGCACCTGCTCTGGATGAAGATGATGATTGCTTATGAACGCCGGATGGAGAAATTGCTTTTTCCAATGAAAGGAATTTAGCGTTCATGTTTGTTCGGTAGCGTTTTTCGATTATGTTGTGGGCGGCGCGTTTGGCGGCGTTGCGGGATTGAGATGAGGATTGGGATTGGTCTGCGTGGGAGTTTGTTGATTCTTGGGAGATGGAGCGGGTTTTGCGACCGGTTGATGTTGAGGATTGCTTGGTGGTGCGGGATGGGGGAGCGGTGTATTCTTCTGTTTTGATGTCGGGGCTGGAGGACCAGCGGGATGATGAGGTTTGTGAACTTGTTCGGGTGATGGGTTTGTTGGAGGTGATTGGTTGTTCGGGGATGGAGAGGTCAATTGATTGACGAGCTCCTGTTGACCAGGATTGATCATCACTGTCGAGTTCCTGCTGGAGTTAGCAATGATCACTTGCAATGGGGTATCAGGGTACATACTGAGGTAGGGGAGACAGCATCATCTGCGGTCGGCATGGTGAAGCCGTTGATAGCGGTCGGAGTATCAAATGGATCCATGAAGAGATCCTTGGTATCGGCGTTGGTAATCTCTGAAAAATCGAAGGAAACAGGATCCATATCGGCTGGGTTAACAGAGAAGAGATCGATGGCACTATCGTAAGTCCAGTTGACAGGCAGAGGGTCAGTTCCCTTTGAGCCGGGGAACATATCCATCGGTCGGGTCTGTGGGCTCAGTTGCTGATTGAGATATCGCTCATCTTCGGCCGTTAAAGTCGACATTGGATTTGGTCGACTAAAAGCGGCCATCGTGGAGATGGGAGGGATACACATTGAGGTGGTGGAAGTCAAGCCTTCACTTGATATTCAGAGGGCAGAGTAGAATATGGTAATGTACCAGGTGGGTTGAGGCAGATAGTAAGTTGATGGAGAGTGGCGGAATCGAGGATTATAATCTTATAAAAAATATAATGATCGATCGAAAAGAAGTGTGTTACCGTGGAACAAGTAAAAATGAACAAAATTAGGTTCGAATCGGCCGCAGCAGCAGTTTTATAGCCTTGCCCTAAAAAGACAGGGGATTCGGGGGTACAAGGGAATGGGGCAGATCCGGAAACGATTACGACTGCTTTTCACGGTCGAATGGCCGAAGATGCGAGCCGAGATTGACTTGTGATGTCAGGGAGATTCTCCAAAAGGGCGAAAAGGGCGAAAAGGGTGAAAAGGGTGAAAAAGCCATGCCCAAACGAGCAAAAGACCCTGGTGCCACATTATGCAGCCAGTATGAATACAGAACAGAATACAGATACATTTAGTTACTATCAACACTCATATTTACAGTATGATCAAATACATTATAATAGTATCATAATTACTCTCCTCTGTACTTAGCTCGGCCGGCTCCGACTGCCTGTAAACCGTTGAAGTCAAGACTGAAAGTGATCCTCCGTGAAAGTGAAAGGTGGAAGTGTCAGCAGTGGAGCAGCCGGGACGATCCAAAGATCCACTCGGGCAATCCACAATTAGCCACCAGTCAATCAATCATTTAACTGGATTAAATAGATGCCAAGAGTGCCCGGCCGAGACTCGGAGCCGAGTAATGTATTGGTTTAAATGTACTTTATATTCGAATACAAAATACAGAGTAAAGTACTCTGCATTCGAGTAATGATACTTAACCCCCCTCCATCCGAGTATAGTGGAGGAAGTACCAGTAACTATGACTAAGTAGTCAATACCTAGTATTGAGTAATAGTACTCTATAGATGTTACTAGTAACTACTATGAATAAGTACTTCCGGAAAAATTCATTCCCTGTCATCTGCATGCATTTATTCCTAAGAAGATCCAGCCGACTCGGTTAGTTACTACTCGCTACTAGGGTATTAACTAATGTAGGGCAACTAATGAAGATTGTGAAGGAAAAGATACAGAATACAGAGGACAAATTGGATCTATCTATTCTCCCTGAAGAATCCTTCAATGCATCGATGATCAGGTTCATAGCCTGCGAAGAATAACCGCAATCATATACACATAAATCAGCATATACACATACTGTCTACGGAGTAGTTACCTCGATCGGTAGATATCACAACTACACACAAACATCCATCAATTGAATGAAACAGTTGCACCCCTCCTCTCCACTCGTACAAATTCTTCCGACGTGTCAACGTCAACCCCATGTCCCGTTGCCCGTTGCCCGTTGCGTTGCCCGTCTTAACCTACTAGGTATGTTTTAATGTTTAATGTTTGTTTCTGGGATATCTGCAGAATGCAGTCTGCACTGCAGTACGCGCCTTAGCCGTACCAATGTAAAAGCAACCTGGATTGGAATCTAAAGAATCCAGACTTACGGAGTACATCCTTGTGAAACCGAAACATGCATGCAAGAAATCCAAAGAATCAAAACAGAAAACAAATGCAGCGTTTTATTCCGCCACCCATACACACTACTACTCCATAAAGTACCTATCCTCAGTGCTGTACTGTATGTATGTATGTACCTTGGAAGTGGAACTAACTAACTAACCCCTGCCTCAACCACCAGCCAGTCCCATGCACACAATTACCGCTGACCTGTACCGCACATACCATAGCAGTACTCCATACAGACTAGCAGTACAGACCTAAAAAGACAAAAGGACAAACTCCCCTGTCAAATTCCCATCTCGTCGGGTGGCGTGGGGTGACTCGGATCGAGTCCTTCCAGACCCGCTTCACCCGTTAACCCGTCATCAACCCGGGAGCCGCCGAATATCGAGAATAACAGGGCTGAGTAGGGCCTCGTGACTTAAAACATTGGTAGATACTACCTACTCAACTTAGAGTAAAGTAGGTTGGTATGATTCACGAAATTGAAACGGAACAGAATACTGTTGCGTTTATCTGGTGAGGGCTCGGTGAACGGTTCTGTGCTTGATATGGCCATCTCCTGATCTGATCTGATCTGCTTTGTCTCTGCCCACTTGATCTTTCGTATCGACTCGCTAAGCTATCCACAGACTACTAGATCCACGGAGTACGGATACTCAATTCGTAGAAAATAATCTATTCCAGGTTTTCAAAACTACTAGTTTTCTGGTTCAACCGAGTTGACAGAACTCTCAAAAATCTACATTAGGTATATTGATCACTGCGTATGTGGCTGAATAACATCAAGGAACTCATGAATGAAATGGATAATGTATCCATTTCATATCTACCGACCACCGTATCTACATATTTCCATATTAAGACTCAAATGTCCCAGATCATATCATGATCGCCACTACGTAGCCTACACCCCTCCCGCCCTCAGCGCAAAAATTCAATTCAGATCTCGGTCTGACAGCCGACCCTCGATACCGAGCCGAGTGGATCTACCTAGTCTACCTAGTCTATAGTAGTAAGGAAAGCCACTCCGTTAGTCAGTAGTCCGTAGTCCGTTAGTCTAGTCCTGCGAGCTGGCCGTTGAGTCCACCTACCCCCTCAGAGTGGACAGGTGGCCCGCCGGAATACATCCGTGCCGTCTAGCTACCTACCTGAGATAGTCTGGATCATTCGATGCGGTAGATACGGTAGATACCCGGACCGGCGATGCAGCTAGAATCGAGCGATGATGTACCTACTGCCAGTAACTAGGGGCAGTCCACGGATCTGACCCGTTGAGATCTGCCGGGTAAGCAGCGTTGCCCACCTGGGCAGGAGTGCTTGAGCTTCCCCCGGATTTGGGGTTCCAGGGGCGGGATCTACGTCGGTATCGTGGTCCATGAGAAGAGGTTGTTAATGTACATTATTGGAATTTATAAGGGCTAAGTTTTGAACCGGGTGAAAGACAAGGACATTGAGTGTTCCATCTACTAGATGAGATACGTTTTAGATTTAATTGAGATGAACTGGAAAGAAAGTGTTTGAGGGTATCGTGAACTGTATTATTTTGCTGATATCATCATTAAAAGTGTAATATACCATATACCTAACTCAACTCAATGCTCAATGCTTGCTGAATGCTCAATCAAGGCTAAAATAAAAAAATAAAAATATAACAAGAAAATTGAGAAATTACAGAAGGCCCGAAAGAACAGCCTCGGTAGCTAAATAAAAAAAGAATTGTTAGCAGAGTTCATTAAAGGAGTAGAAAAAGTGCAAGCAAGCAAGGTGGGTGTTGGCTTACCAGAATTGATGTAAGGACGCTTAAGATCAAGATTAACACCAAACCGTCTCTCAAGTTCCTGCTTAATACTCTTCTTCGTAACAGCCATCAAATCCGCCGTTCTCAGAATCTCACGAATCTCAGTAAGGATCGCATCATCAGATGGAAGATGACTCATATCTTCCATACTCAAATCACCATGACCCATCATTTCAGAAGGAGCAACAGAAAGCCGAGAACTAGAATTCATTAATGGAAGATCCATTTGTGACATTGGTCTAGAACCCGGGAATCCATATTCTGATTGAGGGAAGGCGTGTGATCGAGTACCGTATGAGTATCCTGAGACTTCGGATCGATCGTCGCGAGATGTTTGAGCTTCCCATAATTCCATTTGATATTCTTCCCAGCGTTTCTTTGGGATGGATGATGGGTCGAATTTGCCTTCGTCGGATATAACGACCTTCCGACCCTTTTCTCCTGTAATCACGCGAGTATTTCCCCAGGAGAAATCGTCCATGTGCCAGAATGAGTATAAGGGTAGAGCGAGGGTGAAGACGGGGATGGCGAGAATGTAAATGAACATCCAGCCGATCATTTCCCATTTGCGTCGGACGATGAAAATGAAGGCTTGTAGACCGTAGATTACTCCGAGGAGAATGAAGGCTGTCCAGGGGATTACGGAGCTATCGCGTGCGAGCCAGACGATTAGGTAGATGATGTAGGCGACGGTGACGGGTTGGATGATGGTACTGAGGAGATCGACGAAGACGATGAATCGCATACTGAAGCAGCAGAAACCGCACAGTTGTTGGAGAGGGACGAGCTCGACTAAGTTGTGAACAGTTGAGTTGATCCAGCGACGACGTTGGGACAGGAAGACGGCGAAACTCTCGGGAGCCACGGTCCAAGCATGAGCGCGGAAAATGTACTTTGTCTTGAACTTGGGGTGATGCTTAAGCAATAGTGTTGTTAGGTATCGATCCTCACCCAGGTGAAGCAGATTCTTCATGTGCAGGGTATCGACTCGGATCTCCGAGTACGAGTCAACGACTTCCTTGCTGACGAAAAGCGGTTTGCCGGTCTCGGATGAACGAATTCGGAACATGGTGAAACAACCAGGTAAACAAGTGACGGATCCGAAAAGAGACTCGAAGGCCTTGATCAGATTGTGAGAAATGTAGTACTCATAAACTTGAATCATAGTAACCATGGACGTCTTCGCGTTAGACAAGGCTGTTTCTCCACAGACACCGATGAGACGTGTGTCGGACAGGAATGATGAAACGAATCTGGTAGCAGAATCAGGCGCGACCATTGTATCGGCATCGACTTGAAGGATGTATTCGTAGAACGTGGGATTGACACCGATGATGTTGCGGATTTGATGATGCATCTCCAACTCCATCGGGCTCATGGGCAGATTGTAGTGAATGCGGTTGAGGAAGCGCATGAGGACCATTTGAGAATCACGCTTACCACGGTTACCGGGACGAGATACCTCAGAAGGCTTGCCGACCTTGACAACGACCAGGAAGGGCACAATATGACCTTGAACCTCGTACAGACCAGAGTAGATCTTACCCATATTGTGCTGCTTCATACCTTCACCCAAACTCTCGAAGCTGAGAGGCTCAGGATCGACGGATTCAGGAACACCCAAAATGTCCAGAACGATTCGTGGTGTAGGGCGATCGTTGCCTTGACCGATAATCATACCGTCACAGATAACCAAAAGAAGCTTGCGCTTGTCATCGTAGCGCATGCGCGCCATGGAGTCCATAGCACGACGCAACGAATCTTCATCTTCAGTATATACCGGGACTTGGCAAATGATGAACTTGTCAAGATTCTCGGGCAGATTCTTCTTTCCGAATTGCAGAGCTGCCAAGAACTTGAAGACCAGAACAGTACAAATCAAGATCGAGATGGCAAGGATGAAGTAACGGGCGAACTGACACTTAACCGAGTTACGAGTGTCGACATGACCAACGAAGAACAGATTATCGAGACACAGTTCCATGCGACCGCGCAAACCTGGATCCAGATCAAGGTCATTCCAGTATTTGGTAACATCGTGGCCTGACTTTTGCTGGAACAGAGTGACGAGCAGAGGACTCATATAGTTTGTCTTGATATTGCTGGTGGAGGCATTTTTGCCTTCCGGGAAACGCGGATTGCGAGGTCCTGCAATGTAATAAGTCATATCATAGACCTTTCCATTGATGCTCACAATGTTCTTGTCTTCGTCATCGGCCAAGGTTTTCATATACTTGGAGGTATAACCAACGTATCCCTTTTTGTAATTCGCACGCATCATGACCATTTGTTCATAGAACCAATCAACCTGTGGGAGATCGGTCCAATAGCGGAAGTCATGGTACTTGGCATTGATGTCGAAGGAGTCCGAGGATGTTGTGCTTGCCGAGTCATTCAAGTTGGATCGATAGTCAAGTGGAACACTGGGATCGACAGTTCCATCAACGCCCTGGCAGAGCGCAGAGACTTGGACAGGGAAGAGATTGGTAGCATCGGTACCGGCATAGTTCTTGAGCGACTTTTGGGGAATAATATCAGGATAATGAGATGGCATGAAGTCACCAAGGTTGAACACAACACCACGAATAGCAACGTAGGATTCGTGTCCATCTTTGCCATTCTTGTTGCTGAGTTCTCCCTTGGAATAAACATGCTGTGTTGGACAAATCAAACCTGGGAAAGCGACAATCATGAAGATAGCAACACCGCAAGCAAACCAAATGATCAAGTTAATCGCCAGCTTCTCTCGCCATGCAGTACGGATATCCTTTCGCTTCATGCGTCCGACGTAGCGAACCAGCAGGTCAGGAACCCACCATGTCAGCAACCAGACGAGGGCCATCCAGCGACGACGCGATGCCGACACAGGAACATCCTCCACCTCCTCCATGTCCTTCTCTTGACCTTTCTCCAGCATCTGCTGCTTGGTGTCAAGGTCGCGGAACATATCACCGGAGTTGAAGGCTGAACCTCCTGCATCCGACCGGCCATCCAGCTCGCGGCTGCCGAAATATCCTTGCTTAGATTCATCACCGTAGATGAACGCACCCGGAGATGCATCGGCTGGGTTGAGCAAGCGGACCTTGGCATCGGGGTTGCCAGCAGAGTTCAGAGCGTCATCGTCAGAAGCGCCGATAGCGTAGGTCGGCACCACTCGCTCGCCCACCTTAGCGAGATCCGCCCAGCATCGCTCACTGAGGAATACACCAGTGCTGCCGACACGGGCTTCGTTGCCGGGCCATCGTCGCTCATCCAAGACGACCTCGGACTTTTCCTTGTCACTGCCCACGACGACATTGCCGATCTCGGCCAGACCGAGGAATTCCGCGAAGGGCAGGAAAACAGTGAAGTCTGCATTTCGAAGCCGTTGGCTGATCTCCGCAATGCCAAATGTCTGAACCTGCATTCGAACACATTTACTATCGAATTGATTGGCAATTCGTCGATCGTTTGGCTTGAGACAGATCACAAAGTAGGGGTTCAGGTTCGGCTGGCTCAAGCACTTGTTGATAATTTCCAGACCAGACAAGAATTGGCCAGCTGAACCCTGAGACGGTGCACCTATCAAACCACTCTTGCGACCGGCCATGCTGCGTCGGGTACTACCCACTTGACTATCGACTTCTTCGACATCGTCGCTCTCGGCACGGGACATGGCCATGGAGGCGAGTCGTGCTTGAGCATCGTGCTTGCGTCTCGCCATGCTGGGCATACGCATTGGCTTGGATGAGACCTGAGCTTGCATGATGGCAGTCTTCTCCTTGGGGTGAGTGATGGTTTCAAGGGCTTCCTGGTCGAAAAGCTCGCGGACCAAATCGCTGCGAGTGGATTTCATCAGGTTCATGAGATCACCCGAGATGACTTCTCCGTTCTCCTCGATGAGACCAGACACTGAGTAGTCAACCTCGCCGGCGAAATGCTTGACAGTGAATGCGGTGCGAGGACCCTGGGTAATGTAACCGCTGCTGGCATTTGAGTCGCCAACCGAAATGGCTGGGTTCTTGCCCTCGAAGCGCTTGCGAACGCTCTCCAGGAACTGGGCATCAGAACGACCGCGCTTGGTCTGGTCATCGAGGATACTCAGCAAGCCATTACCGTGCTTCAGCAGACCACGGACAGTATCGGTGTTATCGAAATAGCTGGTGGCTGGAACGGCGATCTCTTCACGATCCAAGATGTCGGCCTTGCGGTCGAAGAAGGATTGAAGACAGAAGTTATACAGGGACTCGGTCGCCGCATTGCTGAGCATTTGATCCAATGTGGAGCCAGTAGCCGGGGATTGAGCGAAACCAGGGAAGTCGACAATCGAGATGGTGTTGGCAACGCTGTCCTCGGCGGCACAGAGTCTCTGGTTGACTCTCTCAATAACATAAGTTACCAAGAGCGAGTAGATGGTTCGTGCGAACGCATCAGCGTTCTGGCGAGCTCCTCGCGGGTCGAGCATGACTGTCACTCGTTCGCGGTGAAGGGTTTTGGTCTTATAACCTAGGCTGTTTTCCAGGGACTCAATGCTCAGTCCGAGGAACGCGGCGATATTGGCCAAGACATCCTTGTTCTTCACCACAGTGACCATCTCTCCACCCTCGTGCGAGTAACCACCACTCTCCTCCGCTGCAGTCGTGGTCGCTTGTCCGGAAATGAAGTCAAGTTGACCAATATGCAGGATACTGGCCATGATCTGACAAATCTCGGCGATCTCCCCTCGAGAGAACTCGAGCTTTCGCAGAGCGGTCTTGAAATGCTGGAAACCTTCGGTATCGTTGACTCCAACCTTCAATTGCGTGGGGTGACCGAGGTAGCGCCATCGCTTATGATTGATGGAGCCTGAGCCTCCGGTTTGAATGTGGATTGTGTTGTCGAAGCCCAGGTGCGACTTTTCAGCGGCACTGGTACCGGCAAGCAGATAGTAGAGCGAGTGGAAACTACGCTCACCAGTAGGGACGGATGAGATGCGGCTTCGTTCCAGGCGATAATCAATAATTTTACCACCGATGAGGGTGGGATTCACGGCGGACGATCCATCGTATTGCAATTCGAGGAAGAGACCAGCTTTTGAGGCGGTTGGGGTCGTAACGGATTTGGTAGTGGTCAGGGTGTCAAAAACAAAGGCGGCGTAAGAGAGCTTGGAGGAGAGAGGAGTGGAAGAGTAGGAGAGAAAGGAGGAAAGGAGATGGGATCGAATGGTGGTTTTGCCGGAGCCACTCTCTCCACTGGAGATTTGTTAGTCTTTCAGAGCGCTTTGTTTATTCAGCGATGGTCTCGAAACACTTACAGAAAGACGACCGCTTGGTTCTCGCCGCGAGCGCCCAGGCGGGTGAAGGCACGACGAGCAAGATCTTCGGCCTCACCGGCAGCGCTTCCTTCTTTTGTGCCATCAGGTCCCTTGGTCGCAGACGAGTATGTGTTTAGGGAGATAAGGGCCTGGGAGGATAGACGGGCAGTGGGCAGACCGACATGAAATCTAGGGAAGTTAGCAATCAGATCGGAGATTTTTTTTGATTGTCGAATTTCAGATCTCGGAAATAAAGATCGAGATTTTCAGGATGTACATACCGACTGGCCAGGTGGGCTGTGAGATGTGTATCGGACTGGAGATGTGCGGGGAGAGACGGGAGAGAGGATTGAGTGTGGGCTGGAGCGCCAGCTCGAGGATTCGCCATGTTGACGATACCTCGCAAGGTGTGAGGGGGATAACGAGCGTAATGAAGACTTCAAGTCTTCCCTCAGGCGGTGTTGAGGTTGTCCCTCAGGAGACAAAGAGTGGCGGAAAGTCTCGACAAGCCTAAGAATGAACGTGGAGGAGTCGGGGAATGTTGGAATGAGGTTCCCTGGCAATGGGGGGGGAGACAGCAGGAGGGGGGGTGAAAGAAGAGGAATTAAGGAAGAAAAGAAAAGCAGGAACCGAATAGCAGATGCAGATGCAAGATTCAAAACAATGCAACAGTAGATAAAAAGCAGAGAAAGTCGAGAGACAAGAGAAGCAGAGAGAATCAGGGAAACAGAAGTAGCAGAAGACAAAAAAAGAAGTTGGGGAAGCGTGATGTGTATGGTACGGTATGGTAATATAACAGTGTACAGTGTATAGTGTACAGCAGTGCCCACTGCTTGCACAAGAATAATTCTAAGGAATAGACAGACTAGACCAGTCTAGTGTAGGCTAGTACCCTGCTTGGACTAGGGTAGTTTAGGACCAACACTCAATGCATTGGATTGATTATTGCTGGATTGCTTGATTGGTTGGTTGCCGATTGATTGGCCGGGTAAACCCACTGGGGGTACTCAAGTACTTACCTCGGTCGGGGTTACAGCAGAGATAGTCACTAGAATAGATATTAAACAGTGTCTGAGCTACAATATATTCTCACACTAGATTATGTCTCTGTCTACTGTATATCTGTCTGTGTATCCTCTCTCTGTACTGTAATATATTATGTTCTATATTAATATTGGCGGCCCTAGAGTGTCCCATCTATTTCTGGACTGAAAATATCAACACGCTAAGCTGCATCAGGGTCTCAGGTAAACACACGCTAGACCCACTTGAGCAGTACAGACATCCAGACCCTCTGAGAGCAGCACAGAGTAGTTGTACCCTGTAAGTACCCATTTTACTCTCTGTCCCTGCTTCTAATCTGACTTTACCTCCTTACTGCCTGCACTGTACCTACATATACTCTGTACAGACCCTAATAATATTTACTTGCTGCTCTGTATATTGCTGTTCACCCCTATAGAACCTGTCAGAAAAAAGCGGCAGATCCACCTGACACATCCCGTGCCCCTGAGTGGACCGATCACAGGATTAACCGGGGGAGCAGTGAAACTAGGGGGTTCGTGGCGCTCCATTGCAGATGGGTGGCAACTCTTTGTGAGACATCCCAAATATAGCCGGAAAACATACCTAGTACTGCTACTGTCCCCTCAATAGCTGGAGTACTGTAATACACTAGCTCAGCTAAACCAGCTACCACCCGCTGCTAGCCAGTTCCAGCCAATCCGCCGGCGGCCTCATTGGTTATACCTGTACACAGTACATTGTACAGTATTTTGCACTTTTACAGATTCATAAATAATATTCTATGTACTGAGAGACAGTAAATGTAATTAAATCAAATTCAAGTATAAAGCTAATTGAAGGTATAATGCAACGTAGAAAGTTCACAGTAACTATGCTTATCCCATGCTTATTATAGATAAGGTGGCTGTATACTCCGATCGGGAACTCAGCTAACTTAGATTACCATACCATACATACCATACAGTACATAGTATACATACAGACTGTACACATTTCTTTCTCCCCACGCTGATCTCGCCTCACTCGCTTTTTGTTCTCTGCTTCTATTCTATTCTCTGCTTCTGTTCTGTTTCTGCTCTGCTCTCTCGTCCTCATCTCCAGTCACTCGCTCACCATCCGGAGTCCTACTGCCTCTCCAGATCCCATCACCCCCATCACCCTTTAACCATCTCCCAGGGTCTCAGGGTCTCAGGGTCTCCGACTCAGGGCCTGTTGTTGTGCTTTGCTGTATTTCCCCGGAAACCATCTCACCTCACCTCCACACCTGTTTCTGCTTCTTCGCCATCACACCACAATAACTCATTTTCACCACCTAATGCGTTGAGACTCATCGGCTGGGAGTTTTCTTTCGCCCTGAAACAGCCATGTCGAACCGCTTCTCGGTCTTTTCTACCCAGTCCGCCGGTCTCTCGGCGGGACCGAGGCCGGCCTCTCAACATGCCACTCAAGTCTCAACAACTACCTTACTGAACGCCCTGCACTCTTTCTATACTGCTGGTCAACCGTACCAACTGGATTCTAGTACCAGTCTGGTCGTTAATACATGGGTCACCGCTGCTACAACTCTTCCTGATGGTCGTAACGGGGCTACGATCGATCGTGATTTGGCTATTCGGGCTTGGGAACATGCTCGAAGGCGTGCTGAGGATGGCTGTATTGCCCTCTGGTGAGTGTTTCCTTCTCTATTTATTTGCAATCATTGTGCTAATGATACCCCAGCTCGCTCCACCAATCAACCCCGTCATTATTAGAACCCTTCATCACTGCTTTGCCCATCTCCACACCCGAAGTCGCTTTCGCTGCACTTGCAACTCTGCGACCTTTCCTCTCTGCTGTCACATCTTTCAACCCCTCCTACTCCTTGCACTCTGCCTTATCAGCATCTTTCACATTGACCCTCCAAGGCCAAGTCGTCGGTTTATCGCTGGCTCTCTCCACTGCCGGAATCAATGTTCGAAAGGGTCTCCTGGAAATCCCTAATGAATCCGGCTTCCGTGCTTTTGATGTCTTCTACTACCTTCTCACTTCCGCTTCGACCCCCGCAGAACGAGAATTCCTCGATTTGCGAGAACCATCTGCTTATGCCCTCCTCAACCGATCAAATACCTACAGCCCACCTTCTTATCTCCCGACAGCGGATGATGCTGCTTCCGCCGAGGACCTTCGTGCTAATCTGAAAACGATTGGCATTAAGGGAGCCTCTCAGCGTGGACTACTTTCGGTGCTTGCTGCTCTGCTCAAGTTGGGAAATGCTGCGGGTCTCGAGGTTGATCAAGAGGAGCTTGAGGAGGTTTGTGAGGATGTCGGTGGTCTACTTGGTGTAGATCCCGAGGTGTTGCTGCACAAGTGCTCAACCGATGACCGTGAAGCATTGATCGTTGGTATTTACGAAGCACTGGTCGACTGGGTCATTAGTAAAGCCAACGAAGCCATTGCCGCAGACATCCAGACTGTCCTCGACAATGACTCCAGCAATGGCGCTGTCCCCCATTGGTCCAACGAGGACACTGTCGGTCTCACTGTCATTGATATTCCCCGGCCTGCACTGGGTAAGGCGGTCGCCATGAAGGGAGTGTTCGATGACGAGCTTGGCATCAATGCCGAGATGAAAGAGGACGGTATCCCAATTCCTCCCATCGGTCAGTCTGTTACAAACGAGATGCAGACGGCGGTCGCTCAGGTCGAACCCGATCTGGGCATCATGACTGGTGCGGCCGGTCGGGAACGTGAATACGAACTCGATCGCCGACAGGGAGTTCTTGAGAAGGTAGGCGTGGAAGCCGAAAACGATTCTTTCCTACGTCAACTTCTCTTCCCAGTCGAGACTGAGGGTATCTCCGTTGGAAAGCGTGGTCGCTTCGACCTGCCTACTACTTTGGGCAGCAGCCGTGTCTGGTATCATCTCTCTATTCACCCTACCGATGAATTGCCGGAACAACTGCAAGCCTCCGCCAACTCGTGGTCTGCAGGTGCTGTTTCGCGCCAGTTGCGAGATTGGCGGCTGCCCGAGTGGGCGAACCGTCGCATCAAGCAGCTCGATTTCACTGCTGACTTCGATGTGGAGGAATTCGTCGGTCGGTACGCTCGTCTGGGATGTGCTGAAGGCCAGGACGGTGTCGAGAATTGGATTCTTGAGAGAGGATGGAGTAACGGAGATGCAGTCGTTGGTCAGCAGCGGATCTGGATGAGAGAGGGTGCTTGGTGGGAAGCTGAGAGCATGTTGGATCTCAAGCCAGATGAGACTCCTTCCAACCCCTTCGGATATGGTGCCAGAATGTATGAGCCTGGCATGACTCCCGATGGCACTCCCATCGGTGAATCCACCAATCTTCTCGGTGTTGGTAACGACATGATCATGCCTCATCCCGCTGCGATGACCAATATGGCCCCGAGTGTCATGGGCGGAGCCAAATCGGTTGCTCCCAGTGTTCCTTTCACATCGATGGCTGGAGATTATGGTCTTGGTCGGAAGGGAGATGACAACAAGGGCGATATCCACTACTACGATCAATACGGTCGCTATATCGGTGATGACGATCTTGAAAACGGCGATCCAAAGCACATTGAGAAGCAACCGATTACATTCGGTCGACGACTCTGGGCAGGATTCGTTTGGGCAATGACTTTCTGGATTCCATCATTCGTACTCAGCTTCGTTGGTCGTATGAAACGTCCGGATGTTCGTATGGCATGGCGCGAGAAATTGGTTCTCGTTGCTCTGATTCTGCTCTTTAACGCTATTGTCTGTTTCTACATCATGGCCTTCGGTGATCTTCTCTGCCCGAATAAGGATAAGGCATGGAATACGAAGGAAGTTGGCTGGCACACGACCGATGACAACTTCTTCGTCAGCATTCACGGTCGCGTCTACGATATTTCGAAATTCTGGCGCCAGCAGCACAGTGATATCAAGGGACAGGATACCAGTTCTTCTATCATGAAGGAGTTCGCGGGTCTCAACCTGGATGCTTACTTCCCTCCTCCTCTCTCCGAGTATTGTGGTACCGATGCCGATGCCAACATTCAGCTGCAGAACAACGACACAACAGCCGTTCTGTACAGTCAGGCGAAGCACAACTGTGGACCCAAGAACTACCCACAGACTAGCACCAAGTTGCACAAGCTGAGCTGGTATTCGAATGTCTTCCTTCCCAAGATCTCCGACTACTACAAGGGAGAGCTTGTTTGGAAGCGATCCGCTATCAAATCTCAAGCCAACAATGATGAGCGATACTGGGCGGTTGTCAATGAGAAGGTCTATGATCTGACTGATTACTTCTACACTCTCGACCAACAGAACAGTCTATCAACATACTCGTTCCTACCTGACTCCGTGACAACTCTGTTCAAGGATAACCCAGGAACCGATATCACCGATAAATGGCAAGATACTTCCGAATTCCAAAACGCGCAGCGATGCTTGGATTACGTTTTCTACAAGGGCAAGGTCGATTTCCGAGATAGTCCCAGGTGTACCGTGAACAACTGGATTTTGCTCTCATTCGCCATTCTCATTTGCGCTGTCATTCTCGTCAAGTTCTTGGCTGCCCTGCAGCTGGGATCCAAGCGTCGGCCATCTCCTCAAGACAAATTCGTTATCTGTTTGGTTCCTGCCTATACCGAGGGTGAAGACTCCCTTCGTAAGGGTCTCGACTCTTTGACTGCGCTTCAATACGACAACAAGCGGAAACTGATCTTCGTCATTTGCGATGGTATGATTGTTGGTGGTGGAAACGACCGACCTACACCCAAGATCGTCCTTGATATTCTAGGCGTTGACCCCAAAATTGATCCACCTGCATTGCCTTTCCAATCTGTTGGGCAAGGCATGGAACAACTCAACTATGCAAAGGTCTACTCCGGTCTCTATGAGTACGAGGGTAATGTCGTTCCATATATCGTCGTTGTGAAGGTCGGTAAGGAGTCTGAGCAGCGAAAGTCGAAGCCTGGTAATCGTGGTAAGCGTGACTCGCAAGTTCTTCTGATGCATTTCCTGAATCGTGTGCATCATCGCGCTCCTATGTCACCGATGGAATTGGAGATCTTCCACCAGATTAATAATATCATTGGTGTGGACCCGGAACTTTATGAGTACTGCTTCATGGTCGACGCAGATACTAGTGTTAAAGAGGATTCGCTCAATCGACTTGTGGCTGCTTGTGCGGCTGATGCTAAGATTGCTGGTATTTGTGGAGAGACAAGTCTACAAAATGAGGAACGCAGTTGGTGGACTATGATTCAAGTTTATGAGTACTATATCTCGCATCATTTGTCCAAGGCTTTCGAGTCTCTCTTTGGCAGTGTTACTTGTCTTCCTGGATGGTAAGATTACCCTCTACTGAACCCCCCTTTGATACATCCTTACTAACTGATTCAGTTTCTGCATGTACCGTCTCCGAACTGCGGATAAGGGTCGCCCCTTGATTATTTCCGACAAGGTTATCAAGGAATATGCCGATAACGACGTTGACACTCTCCACAAGAAGAACCTACTCTCTCTTGGTGAGGATCGTTTCTTAACCACTCTAATGACCAAGCACTTCCCAACCATGCGATACAAATTCGTCCCCGATGCGTACGCCAGTACAGCCGCCCCCGAGAGCTGGAGTGTTCTTCTCTCCCAAAGACGTCGCTGGATTAACTCGACCGTTCACAATCTTGTTGAATTGGCCGCATTGAAGGACCTTTGCGGTTTCTGCTGTTTCAGTATGCGTTTCGTCGTACTGGTCGATCTTCTCGGAACTATCATTCTCCCCGCTACATGCGTTTACCTCGGTTATATCTTCTACCTTATTGGTAGTCACACTGGTCCATTCCCGATGATTTCAATTATCATGTTGGCTGCTGTATACGGTTTGCAAGCTATCATTTTCATCGTGAAACGACAGTGGCAACACATCGGTTGGATGATTATTTATCTCATGGCCTTCCCGATTTACAGTTTCATCCTCCCTCTCTACTCATTCTGGAAACAGGACGATTTCTCCTGGGGTAACACTCGCGTTGTCATTGGTGAAAAGGGTGACAAGCGTATCGTTGCTGTCGGCGGTGAACCAGAAGGTGATTTCGATCCTCGCAGTATTCCTCTCCAACGCTGGGACGATTACGCAATGGCCAACAATCTCCCCGGTCGACGCGGAGATATGGGCGCTAGCCAAGAAAAGATTTATTCGACTGGTCGCTATGTGGATGATATGGGCATGGAAATGGATGATATGCAATCTCAATATTCATCCGTCAAACCAGCTTCAACTATCCTAACCGGATTCCCCGGCGGACAAGGTCGACACGGAAATCCATACATGCCTCCTCAATCCCCAGCTCCCTTCGTCGGCGGTAACGTCCCCGGAAACCGCAACTCGCATATGTCGAACTTTTCTCGATACACCGATTTCCCTCAAATGGGTCCGCAGATGGGTGCTCATAATGCTGCTGCTTCGAGACACATGTCTGTTGGTGGATTGAGTGGGTATCAAGATGCACCGGGTCACCAGAGCCGTCATAGTCTTGGATTCATGCAGAGTAATGAGAATCTTCTTGGTCAACGATCGAGGAGTCCTTTGGGTCAATACCCGCCTTCTAGACCGGCTAGTACTGCTTTTGATTTCCGTGGTGCGGCTGGTGCTGGTCCGGATGAATCGGCTATTATTGAAGCTACTCGGTCTTGTTTGGCTGAGGTTGATCTTGATACTGTTACGAAGAAGCAAGGTAAGAAAATCCCCTCCCTTCTGTGAAATCATTTGAAACTAAAACTAACTAATTATTCTTTCAGTCCGTGTCCTCGTTGAACAACGCCTTCAAACAACCCTGGTCGGCGAAAAACGTGCATTCCTGGACCGACAGATTGATCACGAATTGGCCAATATGTGATCTATTCGATCTGAACCTTTGATCCGATCCGATTTTCATTTTTGAAATCTGCCCCCTCCTCACCTCACGCTTCATATACTTCATATCGCCCAGCGCTTCTATAATTCTGTATGCATCTACTGAGCGCTGTTAACAAAAATAAGTTTTTCATGTTCTTGTGATTTTGCCCTTTTGACTTATTTTATTGCTTATTTCTCTTATTTTGTTTCGGCATGTATGGCGTTTATGGGTGCATTAAACTGTTCCTTTTTTATTTTATTGGTTATGCTGCGTTTTCTTTGGTACTTGACTTGGTCTTTGGCTTGTTTATTGAGCGTCTTGGTTGAAGTGAGGTGAGGTTGATTAGTTTATAGTTTAATGTGTATGGAAGAATTCACACTTGCAAAAATATTCAAACAATTACAAGTTGCAACTAGAAAGTAGTTAGTTGTACTTAAGTAAAGTAGTCCTCCCCCAGTCTGGTTTAATGATAGAAAAAAGGATAGATAGATAGATGGATGGATATACCTATCCAAAGAGGCCCTTCTCTATCGCTGGGCCAAAAAAGGAAAACTTTTAATTAATCGACAGCTGCAGGATTCGAACCTGCGCCTCCGAAGAGAATTGATAGCAAGGATAATCTACAATCTAAAATTGTGATCATTCGAGTCAATCGCCTTAGACCACTCGGCCAAACTGCCTTGGATTAAAGAATCTCCGAGGTCTAGCCCTACACAACTCTAAGCAAGAAAACCATATTAGAAAAAATAAGAAATCCGAGCAAAAAGATAATTCCGACAGCTGGCGGATTTGAACCGCCGCCTCCGAAGAGAATTGATTTCTAGTCAATCGCCTTAGACCACTCGGCCAA